>JAGVVM010000941.1:0-43173 GCA_019149425.1 Psidium friedrichsthalianum | reverse complement strand
GGGATTTTTCATCTTGGCCAATGTACCCAGAGGACTCATGTTGTAAAAAGGGACTTAGGTGATTTTGCATTAAAATCTCACGGACTAAGTGCAAATACCTAATACTTAGGATTATTTTATAAATAACCAAAAGAAGAGTTAGTGAGAATTAGAATAAGAGGGAGATGAAGAAGATAAATGGAGAAATGATAATGAGTAGGAAGATGGAAGATGAAGAAGAGTGAGGTGGGAGAATTAGATGTGAGATAATATGATAAGGAATGGGAATGAAGAATAGTGCAGTGGAGAAATTAAGAATGGAGATAGTATGGGAAGGGAGATGAATGAGAAGAGTTATAGAAATCACATAATCCGATTGTGGTTGATGTGACTTAGAAGCATGGAGAAGTGTGTGTAAGGTCAGTCTTGAAGAATGAAAGCAGTTAGAATGGAGAACATTATAATGGAGAGATAAATAGTGGGCTATAAAAGGAGGAAGAAGAAGAGCTTAGAGGAGGATTTTTTTTGGAAAAAAATTTTGGATGTTTTGAAAGGGTTTTGGAGATTGAAGAAAAATTTGAGAAAAAAACAAAAGAGAGAGAATTTTGAAGATGTTGAGGTTAAAGCTAGGGGGTTTTATCACAACATTCCTTTTATCGGTCAACACAAATCAAGAGTTCTCCCCGTACGCTCGGCCGTTATCTTAATCCACAATGTACTACGAGATCCAAGTCGACAAATGCTCCTACATTAAAATCCTTCGGGAATAAATTTCCTTGTCCCAAATGATTAAGATTTAATTTCAATTATGTTATGTCGTACTTGTTGTCTCCATATCCACTATGTCGCATTTTGTACTATATTTTCTATATTTTTTGCTTAACAATCCAACCCAGAATGGGACGCTGCCCACCAATTAGAGGTTCTGTATATATTTCGTCTTTACTTTCTGCAATTTATTCTGCCCCATCAACCCAGAAGGGTATGCCGAGTTCCAAGCCGAATCCCTCATTGAGGTCCTGTTATTATCGCATTTAAATTTCTGCAATTTAATTTTTCGTACCCAATTAAACCCCGAATGGATAGACCGAGCTAAGCTGCTCTCATTGTTGGAGGTCCTTTATTTACTAGCATTTAATTTATGTAATTTAATTTTCGCACCATCAACCCCAGCATGGGTAGGGCCGAGCCAAGGCCAGTCCTCTCACGTTGGAGATTCCTTCTTTAACACAAGCATTTAATTTTTGGCAATTTAATTTCTACACATCAACCCCAGATAGGAAGGCCGATCACCCGTTGGAGGTTCTTTATTTCTTTTACTGCCCTTTACTTTCTACAATTTAATTTTCTGCCCATTAACACCAGAATGAGAAACAAACAACACAAAAAAACCCCCAAAACCTTAAAAATACAAAAAAATAATGTCATTCTGTAAATTCATATAGTAAGCTTATGCTACTTTGTCTGCATGTACGGATTCGTATTGTCATTAATTTATGCATATTCATGCAAAACAAAAAAAAATCAAAAAGAAAAATCTCCAAAAATTTAGGAAATGGGCCCTTTGCGACTGGCTAATTCTATTTGATTATTTTCCTTCCTGATCTTTTCAAAATGACGATTTTTTTTTCTTATGGTAATTTTTCTTGAAAAATTTCGGAATGCAGAAAAATCTCTAAAAAATTAGGACAGCGGGCATTTCGACTGAACCAATCCTATTTTTGATGATTTATAATTCTATGTCACATCCTCATGTCTACATTCGTATGCCGTAACTTACGTGTCACACGTTTCGCATAGTAACGTATGTTCACGTTTGCATGTCATATTTGTATATTTATGCTCGCATGGTTATGTTGCATGTCTACGTTCGCATGTATACAATTCGTGTGTTTTATATTTGTTTTTCACGTTTTGCTTATCCATCACCATTACCATCCATGCATTCCATCTGAAAAGTAAAAATACAAAAAGAGAACACACTCACTAGAGCCTTAGGAGTAAACCAAGCCTGAGTTGCCAAATTAGGATACCCATGGAATTAAGATACCGAAAGGGCATTAGTTTTTAATTAACTAGTGTAACCAAGTCCCCGAACATCATAATCTCTGGTTCGTAGAAGTAATTTAGTTCTGCCGCTAATTTACTTAGGTTTCTAATCGACCTACCAAAAAATGATTAGTGGCGACTCCAAATTCTAAAATCATGTGATAAAAAATCAAAGTTGCGATTCGGTAGGGCTTGCGAGAGTCCGTATTAGGTTTAGTTAATCTAATTAACCTGATAATCCGTTAACCTAAAAATTTTTCACCGATCGAAATTTTTAAGTCGCGACAATAATGACCATAACAAAGTTCAATTATATATTATTTGTGATCGCTATTCTTTTTTGCCTTTTCCCCCATTATAATTAAACATTGCCCAATAGGACTATAATTGTATCACCCCAGGATATCCTACAATAAAATCAAGGATTGAGTCATGTTGTTGACATTATAAATAGCCTACAAAAGGATTTTGAAAGTCATGACATTGCTCGATGAATGACAACCTACAATGCGCAAAAATCTTGAAATCTATTCTCCCCTTTTCTGTTTTTACCCAATAATCATAGTCTCTTCTCAATTCTAAATAAGACCCAACTGATTAATATAAGCATATTATTCAATGTATGCATATATCATGGATTTTATTTAAATGTGTAGGCCAAACCATTAAGAGCACTTTAAATTTTCATCACTTGCTTTACAAGGATGACACATTTGCAATTTCAAAATCATATCCCAATCATGTATGTTGCAACCTCAACGATTATGATTCCACCTAACAGACCAATTAAATAGTTTTCTTTTATTATATTTCGACTATATCAGATAAGCGTATCCTTGAATTGAAATGTTGATTGTGCTTTTGGACTTTAGTATTTTGTAGATGTTGTTTATGCTAAAAGGGAAAAAGACAAATTATTGCACGAAAGCAAAAAAATTTGATTTCCCACTTGCAGTAATCCACTCATTATCATCATGATCATATGATGCAATAGATTAACCTACATCATAAAAATTCACAAGCTGATGCTTGCGTGTGGCAGGCGAGAGATGCTTTGAGTGATGTTGGTGGATGAAACACGAATTTGGGATAGATTACGACTAGGACCAAGGCATACAAAATATCACCAACCAAGGATCACAATCAGGATTGACGAAGTTCACCACCAATTCCTACAGGATGTTATCAACCGAGGATACAAATGCTTCTTTGGTTCATCACCAAAGAGTAATCTAATCTCCAAAGATACAAAAGCCGCATAGGAGTTATCCACTCTTCAGATAAATTCGCTCACACAGAGAAAAATCTCATATATTCTCAATATTCAGGTTGATTTCTTATATTTGAGATCTCGGCTCTTTTTATAGAAGAAACACATAAGAAATCAATTAAACAATAAAGACTCAACATGAGAACTAGAAAGCTATTAAAGTGCTATTAACTAGAAATGAATTAAAAAATCAAGGAACTAGAAAATACATTAAACATCTAGAGACTTGGACTTTGACTCTAAATTTCTTTTCTCCATTTTGTCCATTCCTAATCGACGTCTTCTACTCATCATCGACACACCTACAAAGCTGATCTCAAAAACCTCAAAATGCAAAACTTGTAGATCTAAGGATTCTTGAAATTTTAACGTTGGAATCAAGTCAATCGGATCTATATCGAGAGAGTTATAACCATTCTCTCGAGTAGGCGTAGGATAGAAATTTCTGCTCAATATATTCAACAAGAACTTGTTGATGAGGGCCGATGCTCCCACATCACAAGCTGAACAACTCACAAGTCTCCCAGTGAAGTGACGAGGGGAAGAAGAACAGCTAAATTGAAACAAGAAAGAAAGGGAATGATGGTAGTTGATGAACTCACAATGTCTATTATTAGATGTTTTCCCTAAAGCAACCATGTAATAGTTACATGTTTGTCACAACCCTTTCGAGTGGAGCGGAGGAGTTTTTTGGGTTTAGGGGTGATTACTGAAGTCTAAGGATTCGATGCAATCCGTAGGTCGGTTTGAACAATCCCAAGTCCTCACCTAGCACAATGGCAGGATTTAAGAATCGAGTTTGACCTTAGGTGCCGTCGTTAGAGATGTGCATACATGTGCATACTTTCGAAGTCACTATCGATCTTTTGGGAATGGTAGATTGAAAATCTCGTTGTGTTATGGAGGAACTGTACAACTCAAATGGAACTAGAGATTTGGGATCGGGGACTTAGTTACACTAATGTTACCATTGATGCCCTTTGATACCTAAGTTAAATGATTTTTCTAACTAAGATTTCATGTAGATGATTTGGAGTGAGAGTCCTAAAATCTAGGTTTTCATGTAGATGAGAGTATCAAACCTAACAATCACAATTAGTGAAAGTGAGTACGCAAATCAAGAAATTAGAAACATGCGAATAAAATGCATCAAATCAATACATGGTATCTCTAGTAAAACCATAATGGCTTAGAGAAATGGTGTTTGGAAAGAGTTTTGGGACATTTGGAGACATTTTTTCCAAAGGGGAACAATTGTCGTTTTGAAGAGATTTAGAATTAGAATTGTTAGAAATAGGATTGACCAATTGAATGTGCCCATTTTCTAATTTTTGAGATTTTTCGGTACCTTTAAAAAAATTTGGAAGGATTTTCCCTTGAGGGGAAAAATTATCATTTTAGGAAAGATCAAAAATCAAAATCACAAGATAAGAATTTGGCCAGTCAAATTTGATCATATCCCATTTTTGCAATTTTTTGGGAACTTTCGAAATTTTCTGAGAAAATTTGCCCACAAGGAACAAAATCATCTTTTTCAAAAGAAAGAAAGGCTAAAATCATGAAAAATAGAATTGGCAGTGAAATAAACCCATTTCTTTATTTTTGAGGATTTTTGTATTTTTTAGAAATTTTTAGAAATTTTTTATGAATTTTCCCTTTTTTTGGTTTTTAAAACTATTTTGATTTTTTATTTTGATTTTTTTATTATTAAAAGAATTATTTGAACCATGTCAAGCTAACCCAGCCCACACCTCATGAGCGTCGGTCTAGACCAAAAGAGTCCCGGGTCAATCTACAAATCGACGTAATTTTGAAAATATTTTTGAATTTTTGAATTTTTTTTTATTTTCTTGCCTATTATTAATCTGACACACTACAATGCATCACATGGCCTAAAGCAAAGATGGATTTTTTTTTTATAAATTTTCTTCAATTTTTTATTTTGTTTAAATTTTTTATTCAAAATTTTTTATTTTGGATTAATCCAGAGAGTGACATGTGTTGGGTCGGAGTCAATGGACTCAACCCAACCCGATCAACAACCCATCTAGTGGACTCAAATTTTCTTTTTTCTTTTGTTTTTTTTTACCATCCTATGCAGCACACACGTGTGCGCTTTGTGGGCGACACATGTGCGGTTTACTGGTCAACCCACGTTGACCAGTCAACCAACCACTGAAGAAGATGAATAGTGACTTTCTAGTGATAATTCTGGTCTTCGTCGAAAAATCGCCAAAACGAGCCAAAACTTGTGGTTTTCATACTTGAACTTATCTAAATCACCTAATCTATCATCCTAGACCAATATTTGACGAAAACAACATCACCAAACTCCCTAAATAGCCGACCATAGTGAGTTTTTTTTTTTTTTTCAAATTTTGGTGTCACAACTTAAAATTAGGCCAACGGATTATCAGGTCAATTAAATTAACCTAATTTGGACTCTTTCAATTCCTACCGAATCGCAACTTAGGTCCATTTCATGCAAAATTTTTTCAATTTGGAGCCTCCACTAATCATTTACGGTAGGTCGATTAGAAACCTAAATAAAATAGCATGAGAACTATTTTATTCTTATGAACCTAAGATAATGAGTCCTGAGACTTGGTTACATTCATTAAAAAAATTTATAATCCTTCGGTATGAAATTTTATGAAAAATCAATTTCAATTGATGACATGAATTAAATGATTTTTTCTTAGAAAAAATGTGATAGGAATGACCATATGATACATGAAGAATGCGTGATATTTTGTATTTTTCTAATGAAAATAAAAATAGCAAAAGAATGAACAAAGATAAACAAAAATGCTCATAATATACCTTAATTCTGATTTTTTGATTAATTTGCTCATACCCAAATGTTAGGGTTAGAGGGAATTTTATCCTCAACGTACCCTTAAATTCGAGTCAGTAAGTAGATTAAGTATATAATAACATCATCCCTTAATACAAATGGCAGATTACAAAATTCTATACAAATTACCAACTCATTCCATAAGATCATAGCTAGGGCATGTAATTTATTTTTTTTCGAAGGGACAAGGCACATAGAGAAGCATATATTATGGGCATATATATATATATTTATAATTGTACAAACTTTATATTAAGACAAAGCAATTACCTATGACAAACAAACACAGTGTAATGCAAACAAGATAAATAAACAACCATCAAGTAAATCAACATTATCAGATGAGATAAAGCTAACTATTAAGTCTAAATTCTGAAAATTGCAAGGGATGATCGAATTTCAAGAGGGGGCAATCTTGCCTTATCTAAAAAAAATCACATCTTATTTGCCACAATTTGGATCTTCGGAAATTGAAAAATTATCTCTTAGAAATTTCGAAAACATGTTTGGATAACCTTCGAATTAGAGAAAAAAAAAAAGATATCTTTCAACTCGAAGCGATTTTGATCACAAAAGATTTCATATCTCTTAAAATCAAGCAATTATCTTTCGAGATTTTTAAAATATATTTTTTTATAGAATCATTACATTTAAAAGAAATGTTTTGCTGAAGCAACACCTATCCACAAGATATCAGATATGCAGAAATTTCAAATTGATGTGCAAAAAAAAAAAAAAACCTATCCGTGGCTACCCAAAAATCGATCGATCACTAAATCTGAGTGGGATACCATCCTTTTTTTATCTTGCCATGATTTATCATTATTCGATTAATCTTTCTTAGGATGTGCAAATTGATTCGAAGCCGAGCAAGATAAACAGAATGAGACAAAACTCAAATTGAGACAAAATTCAAATTGAATCAATCACACTCTACTTTCGAATTTAGCAAAGAGGTTCCTCAAATATCTTGCGAAAATAACTTCCACGCCTTGTCTTGAAAATCAAGTGAGACAATCAAGGAATGAATGGCCTAAGTTTTACACGTGCCCTAACATGAGTCACTCAACGCACGGTGGCGGCGCTAGGCGGCTATGATGTCCAGTGAAGATGACATGACATAGTAATGTCTATCTTCAGACCTTGATAAAAAAAAAAAAACCCTCTTTTTAATCCAGAAAATAACTTCAGTTTGATTTCAAAAAGCAAAGTTTGTAGAGAAGCAAGATGTATGCTAAAATTTCCACCGAACATTCATATGATTGCAATCAAATTAAAAGTAAAGGAGTTACCTTTGATTTCGAATTGAACTGCACCAGAATTCCAGCTAAGAATACCCAAAACAGTGCTGTTTTTGAGCTTGAGCAGCAGCTAATTTGTCTCCAAATAGTGACAGAACAATCCCAAAATCACGAGAAAAAACCTGCACTTGAAATTGGGTTAGAGGACCTCGAAAATAAAGCTGCAAACACCTCGAACAGCAGCCCAACTTTGACTGGACAGCAGCTGAATTAGTGCCGGGCGACGGGGAGCAGGGGCGACTGAACAAGCAGCGGGCGGAGTTGGGCCCGGCCACCGGACGGCGGGAATACAGGCAGCTGAGCAAGCGATGACGGGTTGAGGCAGGCGGCCAGGCTGTTCAACGGCGAAGGGCTGGATGGCGTTGGAGAGTGGAGCTGCTGGACGGGGCGGCTGCTCAGCGGGAGAGACGCGCATGGCGAGGCACGGTGGAAGAGGAGGCATGAGGAAGGTCTCGACCGGTTGGGAAGACTCTCACACTCTTTGCCTATTCTCAAATAGCTCTCTAAATTCTGAAGTTGCCGACCCTATACCCTTAGAACAACTATCTATTTATAGAGCTAGAGTTTAACTAGTCCTAACTGACGTAGGATTGAATAGGGGCCGTTGGATCCAGGAGTCCTAATTAGGGTAGGATTTAGTACCAGCCATTAGATTAAAATTTGTGATCTCGGAAGAGTCCTATTGGACTAGGACTCTTAGCAAAATTCAGCCACATGAGGAGAGCATAGGGCCAGCAAAAAATTACTTCTTTGCAGGATTAAATTGTGCAATTTTGAGTTCAAATCAGACTCTAATTAATTGAACGGGTAATTAATTAGAAGCCTTGACATTTAATTGAGCAAAAATGGGCTGAATTAAGACTGAAAATAGGCCCAAGCCCCCCTTAAATTTTCGGCAAACTCATCGTCCTAGTTGAAATGTTTATGAATAGGTCTAGGTCCCCCACTTGCTAATTTAAGCTCAGTCCAGCTATGGTTGGTCTGAAAATGCATGATGCAATGTATGAACACTAAAAATAAACATGAAAGATGATTTTGTTATTTTTGTTTAGAACTAAAAATAGTTCTAATTTTTTATGCATAAATGACTGAAATAAGATTAGTTAAAAATTTGGGTGCCAACATCCGACGAAGTCCGAAACTCACATGCTCGACATTGAACTTCGCAAAAAATTGATCAAAAGGCATCTAAAGATCCAGAGACTTACCTGATGTTCCGCAGAGCTCGATTCAGTGCGAGATGAGCTTACAAGCTCACAGTCCGTCAGCGAAAGTCTGGGCTTCGGTTAAAAGGTTGCAGATAAAACCGATGCAAAAAAAAAAAAAAACCCATAGATGAGAGCTTAGGAAATCCAAATAGAAAAAGAAAGCAGGATGCAAGATCCGCCATTAAAGCTTAACCAAGCTCCGTGAAGATGGTGAGTGGTGTTCTTGAGGCTGGAACGCGAACAGGTGAGTTTGGGCTGTTCCTTGAAGATCTACAAAGCTTTGAGGATCAGCGGCAAGGCTTGATTTGCCTCCATTTTGTTCAACCAAGCTTGAGAAGCTTGGAATGAGCTTTGGCCATGGGTGTTCCTTTCGTCATTGTATGCCATATCTCTCTCTCTCTCTCTCTCTCTCTCTCTCTCTCTCTCTAGGCTGTTTTTAATTGTTGGAACAGAATCCTCAACCGAAAAAATGAATTCCCTCCATCCTAACTAATTCGGTGCTTTTTAGATTTTTCTTGAAAAATTTTGGCTCCCGGGAGGAGTTGTCCTCGCTCGGATGCACGTGTCCTCGCTTGCAATCATGTGGCGAAATGGTCTAATTGGGACCGGCGGCCAACGACGGCTCAATGAGATTTTTTAGTCTTTCGGTGTGCCCATTTGTGATGCCTTTTGAAGCTCCTTTTCTTTTTTTTCTCCTGCAACTGCATACATACATTGGGCGTTGGGAGGAAGGTGGGTAGGCGGGGTGAATGGGTTGAGTGGGTCAGGTCTCCCCGACTCGGTTGACCCGTTTGGATCAAATTCGTGGAATTAGACCTTAAATAATCCAAATTTCACAAATTAAATCGAAAAAGGATTCCACAACATGGATATCATCTAGGCATGACAAGCTTGAGTCAAATTGGTTCATTACTATGCCAAACCCCCAATTTTTGTTCTGACTCGATCATGAATTTGAATAATCTAAACCCTTAATGATTGAATCAGTCAATTCGACCCCACCAATGAATTCATAATGGTGAAAAGCATAGGGTAGTGGTCTTGGATTTGCATGAAAATCTCTAAAAGATACGTTTAATCGCATTTAGAGTAAAAGTGAGCGGCTAAATTGAAAACATTTTAAGTCCTTTTCCCGAATTGCTCAATTTGCAAAATTATTGGACTAGAATGCAATTGAAGGCATGAGGGCCAAATGTCATAACTAGCCCAAAGTGAGAAATGGTCTAGCAGAGGTTGAATTTGATATTTTTGGAAAATTATGGACCTAAACGCAAAAATATGGTAAAGTAGATTCTTGATGGCATTTTTGAATTTTAAAGTGACCAATGTACGATTGAAATTAAAACAAGACTAATGACTATTTTCTCATATTTTTATAATCACAAATGCTATTTTTCTTATTTTTGAGTTATTTTCTAATTAAAAGAAATTCCAAAAAATCGAAAAATATTCCAATTTTTTTTTCAAAATTATTTTTTTAGGATTGGTCAAGGCTTCCAAAGTTGATTTTCAAATTTTAAGAATTTTATTATATTTTTGAAGATTTTTCTAAAGATAAATTGATTAAAAATCAAGTATTAACAGCTGTCCCTCTTTGGGAGCGATCTCGGTAGAGATTTTCTCAAAGATAATGTGAGACTTGAGTTTCAATCAACTTGACTAGGGAAGTAAAACAGGAAAGCAATGACATTTGATCTAGGACCTTTTCATGAAAGTTTTAGGTTTGTTCCAAATTTTCCATTCGGCCATATGAGAGAGAGATCAAAGAAAGAGATTCATCTAGCACTTATCTGTCGGTTGTGTGGATATTGCCAATGTGAATACCCTCAATAAGATACCTAAATTTTGGGATTCTTTTATTATGAGAATTAATTCCCTAAAAGAATAATTTTTCATGCATTGTATGGTTTGTCTATCATGCATTTCTAATGAAAGGATTTTAAGGATTAAATGAACTAGTAGGTCGGTTAAACTATTCGAGAATTTTAATGAAAAGGATTTGGATTAGATGTCCGAATGGTGGAATAGGCCATGGGAATTTCTTAATGAAATGATTATAAAGATGACTTATCGAATCATATGGGTTTGGGCTTAATTTCTAATCCAAATCAGCCCATTTTGGAAACGGTTCATTGATGAGGGGTTTTACCGAAGGAGTCCCTATAAGAAAGGACTTTGGAAATGGTTCACCATCGGAAGGGTTTACCAAAGGAATACCTATACCACAATGGACACGGAGATCTATCATCCGATAGGAAGAAATCACACTAAATTATCCTAATGAGACTTTTTAAGGCAAAAAGAGGTGGGATTTTAGGATTAATCATTCCAGAGGAAGGAATAATCATGAATATCCTAATGCTTCTTTGAAGGTGAGACATGAAGGTATAGATTTGGAGACGGATCATCCATTTGGAAAGGAATCACTGAGAATTACCTAATGAAGTGTCCTAAGTAAATTAGAGGGAGTTTCAAAAATATTTCAGAGTTTCAAGGAGGGAGAATGACCCTATGACTTGGGTAGACTACGAATCATGCAACACTTACAAAAGAATGCAATATGATGTGGGATTAATTGTGAAATGACCCTTGAGGTGGTATCTATCATTAAGTCAATCCTTCAGGCGGTATCTATCGTTGATCTGATCCTTTTAAGTGATGTCTACCTCTAAGCTGAGCCTTTAGGTGAAGCAAACCATTATATGACCTTTTAAATGGGACGAACCATTAACGACCTCTTAAACGGGACAAAACTTTGGCGACCTCTTAGGCAGGACAAACCATTAACAACCTCTTAGGTGCGACAAACCATTGACAGATGGGATAAACCATTAGACAATCCCTTAGAGGGGACAAACCATTGACGATTCCTAGGGCAAGACAAACCATTGATGATTTCTTAGGGCGGGACAAACCATTGATGACCCTTTGGTGAGACAAACCATTAGACAAACCTCTAGGGGACACAAAGCATTGACGACCTCTTATGTGAGACGAATCATTAGATGACCTCTTACGCAAGACAAACCATTGAGATGACGTGACTTAAGACTTAGACAAAATAGGAATCATGCAAAAATTTCAAAAGAATGCAATATGACGTAGGTGGTAATCCGAGACATCTTACAACATAAATCTTTGACCAAATTTCCTTGTGGGGGAGTCAAAATATGAAATACCACAAAAATTTTGTTAAAACATCATTGGGAATCGCTCATCAAAACTCACGGTTTTCCTCGCTTGAACTTATTTAAATCACATAATCTATCATCCTAGACCAAATGTTGATGAAAACAGGGCCGTCGGACTCCCTAAACAGCTAGGCCACATTGAGTGTTTTTTTTTTTTGCTTTTAGATTTTGGCGACGTCCCAAAACTTGCATGTTCAATGTTGAACTCCACCAAAAATTGATTGAAAGAGTCTAAAGAGATCCAAGAGACTTACCTAATGTTCCGCAGAGCTCAATTCAGCACGAGATGTGCTTGCAAGCTCACAGTCCTTCCACGAAGGTATGGGGTTTGGTTAAGAGGTTGCGGACAAAACTGATGCAAAAAAAAAAAAACCATGGATGCGAGGTTGGGGACGACTCTAAGCGTAAACAGAACATCCAAATAGAAAAAGAAAGCAGGATACAAGATCCGCCATTAAAGCTTAACCAAGCTTCGCAAAAATGGTGAGTAGCTGCTCTTGAGGCTTGACTGAGCTTCGGCCATGGCGTCCCTTCTAGTGTCGAATATCTCTCTCTCTCTCTCTCTAGGTTGTTTTTGATTGTTGGAACTGAATCCCCAACTGAAAAAATGGGCTCCCTCCATCCTAACTAACTCGGTGATTTTTAGATTTTTCTTGAAAAATTTTGGCTCTCCGGAGGAGCGGCTCCCGCTCGAATGCCATGTTCCCGCTGCAATCACGTGGGAAATGGCCTAATCAAGACCGGCAGGCTAATGGCGGCTCAATGGGATTTTTTAAGTCTTTCGTGTGTGCCCTTTTGTGATGCCTTTTGAAGCTCCTTTTTTTTTCCCCCCTGCAACCTATACATGAAGGGCATTGGGGAGGAAGGTGTCAAGGGTTGACTGGGTCGGGTCTCCCAACCCCGATTGACCCGTTTGGACCAAATTTGTCAACGTGGACCTTAAACAGTCCAAATTTCACAAATTAAATTGTAAAATTGGGGATCTACAACATGGATATCATCTAGACATGACAAGCTTGACTCAAACTGGTTCATTTTATTGCCAAACCCCTAAATTTTTGTTTGACTCAATTATGAATTTTGAATAGTCTAAATCCTTCATGACTGAATCGGGTCAATCCAAACCACCAACGAATTCAAAATGGTGAAAAGCATAGGGGTAGTAGTCTGGATTTGCATGAGTATCTTAAAAATTGTTTTAATCGCATTGAGAGTGAAAGTGAGGAACTAAATTAAAAAAAAAATTAAGTCCTTTTCCCGAATTGCTCAATCTATAAAATTATTTGACCAAAATGGAGTTGAAATCATGAGAATTAAATGTCATAACTAGTCCAAAGTGAGAAAAAGTCTAGAAAAGGTTAACTTTGATATTTTTGGAAAATTAGGGACCTAAATGTAAAAATCTAGTAAAGTAGGGTCCCAATCGAATTTTTTGAATTTAAAGTGACCAAAATGCAATTGGAATTAAAGCAAGACTAATGACTATTTTTTTTTTTGTATTTTGCTGGTCAGAAAAGCTTTTTTTCTTACTTTTGCGTATTTTCTAAATAAAAGGAATTCCAAAATTTTGAATTTTTTTTGTTCAAAATTGGTTCCTTAGGCTTAGCCAAAACTTCCAAAGTCAATTTTCAAATTGATTAATCTTTGTTATATTTTTTAACATTCTTCTAAAGAAAACCTGATTATAAATCAAGTGTCAACAAGTTAGGGGTTTTAGTTGTACTTTGAATTTCATATTTATTAATGGTAAGGCGTATTCATTCATTTGTCCTGTCATTTAGATGAAAGATTCCATAAGAGGTTATTGGCAACTAAACCTATTCTTAAGAGGTTAAGAATACGTGTGACTGCTCACAGTTATACTGAATATTTAAAACTATTCCTAATTGATGGATCTTTAAGTGAATATTAATGATCTTGTTAAGACTAGTGTTGCGACCCTCCCAAGATTTTTGTGCTCGATCTTGAGGGAGCTAATGGATTGCCTTGATCTTGTCCCCTTGATAGGACAACACGAGATAAAGGTAGGGCCCTCCTAGGCCCATACCAAATCAAGTCATGAAGGAATTTTATCAAATAAGATCGACCTTCTAGTGCGGTTGGTGACATGTGGTCAGTGTACATGCCATCGAAGTTGCCACCAATCTTTTTTTGGAAGGTAAATTGAAAACCACCATATGGTTGGAGAGACTATTCGGTTCTACAAAAATCAGAGAAACGAGTTCAAGGACTTAGTTTACGTTGACTTTTCAGCCAACGCCCTTTTGTACTAAGTTAAGCAATTTTCTAACCTAAGAGTTCATGCAATGTTTTTGGGATTAGGTAAGTTCTAATGTCCTAAAGGGATTTATGCAGATGAGATTATCTACCTAACAATCACAATCATCAAAATAAGTGCGCAACCAATGAATCAAAACATGCAGATAAATCGAATCAAAATCAACTCTCAAATGGTCACTTGGCATGCTAGTAGAGCCCTCTGGGGGTTAGAGAGAATGCACAATTAAAGTTCAAGGATATTTGGAAAAATTTGGGTCGAATGGATCATAAGGGGAAAAAAGTCATTTTTGAAGGCTTGGGAACCCAAATCAACCAAAATTAAGCAGGGCAATTGAATGTGGTCATTTCCCATTTTTGTGATTTTTTTTGGAAATTTTAGAATTTTGTAATGATTTTTCCTTTTTATTTTATAACATATTCTGATTTTTTATTATTTATTATGATTTTTTTGGACTGGGTCGGGTTGACCTGCTCACAAACCCGAAGGATTCAACTCCAACCCACGGCGATCTGACTCGGCCCAAAACGACACCGTATTTGATTTATTTTTTTTTTATTTTTTTTCTATTTTTTTAGATTTTTTCTGAGAATTTTTATTATTACTACACGATCCAATGGCCTAAAACCCACTACGTGGCTAAACCACGCCCGTTTGATTAGACTAAAAACTAATAGCTGAGATTAAACTTATGACCAAATCTGAACCGTTCAGATCAATTACTAGAACTAATGGTCCATATCAAACTAGAAGACTGATCCTAGACCATTTGATTATGAAATTTTATTTTGATTTTCAAAAATGGTTTTATAAATCGAAAATCATTTTTTATTTTTGAAATCTAATTTTTATTACAAAAAATAAAAATCTATTTTTATTTCAGAAAAAGACCAGATCGTGACAAGTGGCGCCACTCCCACCATCCAATCTGATTTTTTTTTTATTTTTGAAAATCTAATTTTTTTTACAAAAATGAAAATCTATTTTATTTCATAAAAAGACCAATCGTGACAAGTGGCGCCACTCCCACCGTCCAATCTGATTTTATTTTTTTTATTTTTTCTAAAATGGTTATAACAGCCATGCTGGCATGGCGTGCCAATGCACCTCATCAACTGCCCCTCCAATAGAATTTGTAACATCTTGGATAGCGAAACGAGGTAATGGTGTAAAAACCGACGGGGCCCCTCTTCTTACTTTAAATTTCTTTGGGACCGACCACGATGCACCACCTAGGTTGGGGTGGAATATGTGAATTTATTTGGCCCGTGGTGGGTTAGGCACGAAAGCGATGTCGCTTGAATTATCTTGTTCCCTTGTTGTGGGGTAATGGCAATTTTAAGGCCAATTCTAGTACGTGTTTTCTCCGTCATGGCCCACTCATGGCACTTTGCGACCTTGATAAGGTGCACAAAGGTCTAGTATCTTGAAGTATTCGACTTCTCAAATTATTCATATGGGAGGGCCTTTAAGAGTAGATCCATGAGCTCATTTTCTGGGATCACCGGTTTTACTTGAGTTGCCATGGCCCGCCACCTTTAAGCGAAAGTGCACATTGTCTTACTCTTTCCCTCGTGATTCTCATTAAGTCTTCTCTATTTAGCGTTGTTACAATGTTAAACTTATATTGGTGCAGGAATTCTTTGGCTAGATCTTCCCATCGTCGTTGTCCTCCATGTCCAACTTGATAAACCAAGCCAAAGCGGCGCCTACCAAACTCTCTTGGAAGGCATTCATGAGTAGTGGAATGTAATTTGAGTAATGCGTCATCTTACCCAAGTAATATTTTAGATGAGCTCGAGGACAACCTGCTCTATTATACTTCCGGAAAAAACTCCAACTCTTTGTAGCCAAGTGGAATCCTGTCTTCGCAAGTGAGGAGTCTTATCGAAGCGAGCTAGTTCATATCCTTGACTACTCAACATTCCTTGATCTTAGCTAGCCTCCTTGCGCCTTCTTCAGTTTTGGCCGTAGGTTTCTCTTTCCTCTCCTTTCTAGGTCAATCACAATTGATGGAGTCTTAGGAGCACCTTGCTATTGGAATCTCCATTGGGCATCTGATTAGCCTTCGAGTCATAGATGAACTTGGCTGTGTAGTTTGATTGGATTTCCATGTCATTGGGTATTTCCCCTAGTTACCGATCATTATCGCCTTCATCTTAGCAACCATGGTAGCTACTATGTTCATCTGCGTATCTAAACTGACCACTATGGGAGCTAGTTCCTCTTGTTCCATTCTTGGCATTCTTGTCTTACTAGGAGTCCTTGTGATTGAAAATTATCACATGTTTTTTCAGATAGTAAGTTAGAATCATGGTATGGAGAAAGAAGGTTCATAATGCTTAAAACTTCTTAATATTATGTCCATATGAGGCTAATGAAAAGAAGGCTCATTCATGAGCCTTAGCCTCATGCAAATGATCTTTCTCCTGATTTACCAAAATAATCATGCTATTAAGAAGGGATATATGTGATAATCACTTTTTTGCCAGGTCAAGAAAGACATTCTGAATGTGTGTAAATGAAATGAAATGAGTTCAATACAACTAGAATCTCTCAAGATGTTCAAAATGACTTAAACTGTAATATTCACATATTAAAACTAGATGGAGAGAATCATCTATGTAATCCGAGGACGTTTTAGGATCTAAGATATCCTCAATGTCCTCCGATCCTTTCGAGTCCCACATATAAGGATCTTCATCTTCCTTGAGGGGTAACGGTCCCATGTCTTCTGGGATGTATAGCTCCATTCTGGACTGATGCGGGATAATATAATCAGGTACATATAGTTCCATCAAGGATTGCCGATGCTTCTTGAATAATTTGATGTGCTCATTGAATAATTTGATGTGCTCCTTGGAGGCGCGGCGTATATTCATCTCCTCGTCAAGATGATCAAGCCATTCCCCTTCTTGCAAGAGAGAACTCTTCAAAGCATGGATTACGAGATTGATCTTGGCTTGATAAAGCACTTTAGTCTCCTTGGTGAGTTCACCTCGCGATAAATCAAAATAAACAATCCCAAGACATATTGCAAGTGGGACTTCTTGTAACATACCAATTGCCTCACCACTCTGATCAAATAATAGGCAACTCCATCTGTCCAACTCAGCAGTGGAATGGGATTTCCATCTATCCCAATGATGCGGGCCTCTAATATCCTTGGCCATGTTAAGCCCCATCGCAGTTGTTTTGGCTCTAAATCTTCAAGTAATTCAGACCATTTTTTGAAGGATAATTTTGGGACAGAGGATTGGCATTTTAGGAAGGACCCAACTAAATGAACATGTCAACTAATTTCATAATACCCACCATGGAGATTGAAAGTCTTAATGTATGAAACAAACCACAAATGTAGGAGACCATTAGATGCTTGAAAGGTACCTTTTTTTGGTGGATCAAAATGGCTTATGGAAAGAAAGGTTTCAGCTAAGATCATTTAGGAGTAGTTCCAAAGATAACAGGCTTGCTGAGCTATATGGGCTATGGAGGGGTCAAACGTGGTTCCAGAGGTAGGGAATGAGACGAATGCAAAGAAGGTTAGAATGAATACTCTACCTAACCTATAGCCAATATCGATTGAGAGGGATGAGTAATTGTTATAGAGGAATGAAAGGGTGAATTTTCTAGAATTGGATTTGAAGATCTTTCCCATCTCGAAAGTTTTGAGACAGAGAAACTTGGATGACACCTAGGTGGAATCCTTTCCAAGAGGAGTTGTACAATATGCTCATCAAAATCCACTCCAATAATAGTGATGTACTTCTCAAGAGTCAGTGTGATCTCTAAACCCCTAAAGTCAAAAGTCGAAAGTCTTTGGATCGCAAAACTTTTCCAAAGCCTAAATGAGAGTGGGCTAATAATCCACTTTGATAAGCTCTATTGAGCATCCTAAAAGCTCCTCAAGATATGCTCGATTAGCCAGATTAAGGCTACTCTACCATGCTGAGAGATCCTTACGTGGGACCGAAATGGTCTTGATATCCAATTTCTCCATCTGGCTTAAAATATGCAAAAAAGAATCATAAGGCTAATTATCACAAGTTGTAATACAATATCAATGGGAATGTGATGCAAATGTCATGATAATGAGCTAATTCGATTTCATATTTCCTTTTGGTGAAATGATGGTTAAAAGTTCTTACTTGACCACCAAATGAAGATTTTAAACTAGACTTTTTTCCAAAGGAATTATGCAATTGATTAGGACATTTCAAATGATTGAAATGAAAGTTACCATCACATCCATCCACTAAAATCTCTAAAGAAATCCAAAAAGTGTAAATACAGCTCATAAGATCCCTAATAAAATCATATCTGAAGCAGTCGGATAGAAAGGATTCTCATATGGAGATATCCATCATCTAAAGTTTAGAAATGAAATCTAAGGCAAATGGATGTGAAAAAGACTAAGGATGTCCCAAATCAAGTCTAAAGTCGTCTGATCCAAATTGGGCTCCTTCAGGCTAGCACATGTATCCATCCATTTCAAAATCGCTGAATGATATCGCCACTAGGTCGTATCTGGATAAGGTAATTGGCTTCTTTGGTGTAAACTCATCATCTGAGGATGAGTAAATGGTGGAGCTTGTTTTGTTGACCTTGCGTCCATGCTTCCCTAAGGTGAGCTGTTTGAACTTCCTTGATAGTGATCCTCTTAGTACAACTCTCGTGGTGCGCAGCTTCTTTATCACGAGGGGATGCCATACTTCTCGTCTTTGCACTCTCTATGTGGCGACGTTTCTTTGTCTCTTGAATTTTGATCCACTTCCTAACTTCACAATCTATCTCTATCCCAGCTAAATGTATCCTGACACGGGAATCCCTAGAGTGGAGTAGATTACGTCTAGTGAGTTCTCTCCTCAAGGTGAACTGGAATGCTCTAAAGGACTTCATATCGATGATGTCATGTCGTTAAATTATTTTTTGCTCTCATATGAACACTTCGGGGACTCTAATCTGATTCGGGAAAACCATCTTTCTATCCTAGAAATGGCTTTCAAACTAATTATTCGAATGGTCATGGAAATGATGCAATGGTATGCTTGATATGTACAATTTAAATGCATGAGAAATGAATTACAAGTTTAAGATATGAATAACTTACCAACTAGATCACTTTTTTTTATTTTTTATTTTAGGTATACCGACCAACTTTCCATTTAACATATGCATGAGACAAGTGGGGATTTGACTCTAAAATCGAAAAGGGATAAGGTATGGATCTTGAGAGGCTCCCAATATCTGATTCAATAATTTTGCCCACAAGCACAATCAAACATCAAGTGGAAAGAATCATTGATTCAGATAGCAAGCGGCATCGAATATGATTAACCCAAACGCAATCAAACGCTAGAGTTTTGTATATAAATCCCTATCTATGTCGACCTAGGAAGGTGTTTCGTAACTTGGGTTTAGGTACTTATGTGTGCAAATGCTGTGATCCTTAGAGTATGCAAGATCATGTACAACATTTGATATCAAAACAATGCTTCAAAATTGCGAGAAATAAACAATCAACCCTAAACTCTAAATCTGCATAAAATATGTTAGCATACACTCCATCCCTTCTAACTCCCACTCCCATTTGTAAAAATATTTAACACATATAGTTAGGTGACTTACCTCATCTTCAAGAGCATCTGCAAAAAATATGTCAAAAACACTCAATTTTCTAAATCAGCTTAAGTTCTCTAAAGATTTACAAATCAAGTCCCAATGGAGTCGCAACCCTCCCAAGATTTTTGCACTCGATCTCGAGGGAGTTAATGGAGTGCCTTCAGATCTTGCCCACTTGATAGAACGACACAAGATCGAAGGCACTAGCCCTCCCAAGCCCATATCAAACTGCACCAGGGAGGAATTTTATCAAACATAGTCGATCTTAGTATGGTCAGGTGACATGTGATCAATATACATATCATAGGAGTCATCACCAATCTTTTTTTGGAAGGTAGATCAAGAACCCTATCACGTGTTAGGTATATGTCCTAAAGCAATCGAAGCAGCCATACAGTGGTTATAATTTTGGACATTTTATTGTATTTTCAATTGTATTAATGGCAAAGACGTGTTTATTCATTTGTCCAATGGCTTTGATTGAATGAAATCTGTAAGATCAATTGTAATTGAACCTATTCTCAAGACGTCGAGAATATGTGTGATAAGTTATCAGTTAAACCGATCTTTAAACTGCTCCTAGTCAATGAATCATTGAGTGGACATCAATGATCTAGTTGAGGTTGGTGCATTTTTAAACTTCACTATTGAGTATCAAATACTCAAAGAGATGACGAGTCATAAGTCATTGGACATCAAATGTCCAAGTTAGAATGCCGATGCTCATATTGGACGAGTTCACTAACTATAAAACATGTTAAATGATTAGCAAGTATGGAAGATTTAAACAAGAACAACGTCTAATCGTTCACACTTTAGTCAAGTGTAAATGACCCTTAGACCTGAGACACAATGACAACTTGTAGGTCGAGTGCCTATGGTTCATAAATGTGCATATTGGCAAGTGGTCGATCTACCTCCACACTTGATGGTTATGGTTTATTCGTGTACGAAGTCACAAGCGTACGCGATACTGGAATCTGCCTCCTCGTCATATATGAGGTTGATATCCTATGTGATATAATTGTAATAGTGTATGAAAAATCTTCGGTCGGGATTGTAATCAAGAATGTCTCGAGATTATGCATGTCAGATAGATCTGGGCATATGATCAAATTAGCGGCTTGACTAATAATTCATGGCCTTTGTTCAATCGGAACATGGTAAGACAGAAGGATCAAATTGCACTGTAGCCAAAGCTAATAGGTTCATTATGTTCTTACAATATTCACAATATCTGAGTAGCAATGATATATTGGTAGATGTCACTCATGACTTGTGAGACTTAGAAACTAATTAGAGATAGTCAGTCCTCTATATGATACTAATTTATTAATATATGTCCTACTACCAGCTCAATGATGAACTTAGAGATGTCACTCATGACTTGTGAGACTTAGAAACTAATTAGAGATAGTCAGTTCTCTATATGATACTAATTTATTAATGTATGTCCTACTACCAGCTCAATGATGAACTTAGGGATGTCATACACCATAACTAGTGCATGACGACACTAATGTGGAAGACGAAATTACAAAAGTTGTTTGTAATCGTGACTATAGAGATAGTCGAACAAAATTAGATCAAATGTGATTCGATTCTAATTTCCAATCATGAGCAAATAAGAATATGATGCAAGCATAACCTCAAGATGACGTCACACTAATGTGACATATGCACGAATCATGAGATGATGATATTTCTCATCTAAAGGATAAGATATGAGATTTCTTATCCAAGAAAAGGTTAAGGATAAGAGATAAGATTTCTTATTCAATAATTGTCAAAGGATAAGGTTTCTTATCCAAAGGCAAGACAAGAACTACGAGACACTGCACAAGGATCAAGGCAGCGACAGATGATGAGTTGGTAGGCCGCAGATGGGCAACCATCGGCCAATCATGGCCAACAGTGCTAGCTAGCCACCACCCCACCAAACCCCTTTAAGGGCTGGCTAGAATCCAACCCCTACAAATAGGCGTTGGGGTTAAAGGTTTAGGGTTGGTGTTCCTAGTTCGTTTCCTCATCCGTTCGAGTGAGTTTCGTGTTGTTTATCTCCATGCACGTGTAAGATTGTTCTCGCACGAAATACTTGAGGGTCGTGAGATCGTTTGTGAAAAAAAAAAAAAAAGAAGAGCTTGGTTCATCGCGTCTTAAGGATTTCTAGCACAATCGAGGAGCGATCATCCGCAAGCTTCATCTTCTGTTCATTGCATGATTGATGGTGTGTCTGAACTAGAGGCTCAACACTTGTGTAGCTCAAGAACATACAAACCAAGTTAACTAAGGCACACAGAAGCCTTCAACCCCCTCTCTCGTGTGGCTCGATTTTCGATTGATATGTGCGACTATCCCATGATGAAGATCCATATACAGGTTGATTTTATTTTCACTGTGCATCTTTGTTTTGGATGAAAAGTTTTGAAATTTTCCATATGAAATCCAACACCACGTGGTTGGGAGAAACTATTCGGTTCTGCAAAAGATAAAGAAGTGGGCTTGAGGACTTAATTACGTTTGCTTTTTAGTCGATGCCCTTTCGATACTTAAGTTGAGCGATTTTTTAACCTATAGATTTTATACAATGTCTTTGGGGTGAGGTAAGTTCTAACTTCCTAAAGGCGTTCATGCAAATAGGAGAGTGACTATCTTATCAGAGACAATCAGTAATTGAAAGTGACCACATCAAGGACTCAATACGTGTAGATAAATCGTATCAATTGGCACTCAAATGGTCACATGATAAACCTGGTAGAGCTCTATGGGCTTAGAGAATGCACAATTAAAGTCTAAGAGTATTTTGGAAAATTTTGGATTGAATTGATTAGAAGGGCAAAACGGTCATTTTTAGGCTCAGAAACTCAAACCCAAAATGAACAAAATTGGGTTGAATAGTTAAATGTGGTCATTTCCCTTTTTTATTTTTTTGGAATTTTTTCTGAACTTTTTCAATTTTTCTGGAATTTTTTTATGGATTTTTCCTTTTTTATTTTTATAACATTTTTTTATTTTTATTTATTAATTGTATTAATTTTTCGGACTAAGTCGGGTCGACCTGACCCACAGACCCGAAGGACCCAACCCCAAACCCACGCAGATCTGACTCGGGCCCAAAATGACATCGTATTTGA
The DNA here is from genome assembly GCA_019149425.1 of Psidium friedrichsthalianum. Classification (NCBI taxonomy): domain Eukaryota; kingdom Viridiplantae; phylum Streptophyta; class Magnoliopsida; order Myrtales; family Myrtaceae; genus Psidium; species Psidium friedrichsthalianum. Next base: position 20,284 of record JAGVVM010000941.1, on the reverse strand, counting down.
TTTTTTATTTTCTAATTTTTCTAAATTTTTAAAGATTTTTCTGAGAATTTTATTATTATCGCGTGATCCAATTGCCTAAAACACGTGCATAACCCACGCCCGTTGGATCAGGTGACTAAAACTAATAGCTAAGATTAAACTTATGACCAAATCTGAATAGTTCAAACAAATTACCAAAACTAATGGTACAGATCAAACTAGAAAACCGATCCTAGACCATCCAATTAGAAAATTTTATTTTTATTTTCAAAAAATGGTTTTATAAATCAAAATTTGTTTTTTATTTTTGAAAATCTATTATTTATTATAAAAATGAAAATCTATTTTTATTTTAAAAAAGACCAGATCGTGACAAGTGGCACCACCCCACCGTCTGATTTGATTTTATTTTTTTTATCTTTTTCTAAAATGGTTATAACAGCCGTGTTGACGTGGCATGCCATGTCATCGCTACGTCAACATTGACCGAGTCAACATGCTGATGTAGCATTGTCTTCTTCCCCACGATGAGAACCAAAAAAAGGGCCGAGGTGATTTTGTAGCTGATCAACGATGAAACCACCTCCAATCAACGCGAAACCATCGCCAATCAACTCGATGCAACATGTAGACCATCATATCTAAATATAGCAAGATCTAACAGCTAGAACATGAATAATCAAGCTTGCACAAAGCTTGGCCGTGGCATATCGATCGCGCAAACCAGAGCATAACCAAAGCTGAAACTCATAGACTAGCATCACAAGAAGTTTAGGAAACTTACCTGAGGTCTTGATTGACCTGTGCATTGCAAAATTTGGCTCGTGAAGTCGCGATGGATTCGCGATTGAGGGGTGGCTCGACTTGGGGTGTTTATGCAAAATCAAAGCAGAAATGGTGTGGCACCATGCTCGATGATGTTCATAGAGCAAAACAAACAGAACAATTACAAGAAATGAAAGTGGATTTGAAGTTTCCCATGGATGCATAGTGAGGTAGCTCAGAGTTCAACTCACCATTTTAGGAGGTGCCAAGCTACAAGACCAGCGGCGATGGACTCATTGGAGCTCCAGTGAACTTCCTGAAGTGATTTGAAGGCTTGATTTGCCCTGGATATATATATATATATATTCTGTTGTGGATGCACAAATGAGGCTCCCCCTCAATGAAGACGCGTCAATTCTATTTTATCTCTTTCAAAAAAAAAAATCGGCATGTGAGGTTGAGCTGGTGGAAGCTCGCACGTGTTCCTTCACCTGCCAAATGGTTAAAATGCTGTCAGTGGGACTTTAGGTGAACTCGTCGTGTCCATTTGGTCATCTGGTGTGCTCGACTTTGCTCAAAATTGGCTTGGGTTTTGTTTGAGTGTAGCCGCGGCACAAAAATGGCTTGGCTCTTCCAGCTCATGCCACCATTGGCCTTAAGGGTGTGTTGGGTTCGGGGTAGCAAAGGCCTCAAGGTCCAACTTCAAACATCGTCGACTAGGGCAGGGAAGGTAGTTAATTTCACCATCAAAGTTCACTCCCCAAAACTAGCCTGAGCCTGTGTGGGAACAAGGAAGAAGATGGGTCCGTTGGGTTGTTGGGTCGGATCCTGTCCGACTCGACAGACCCGATCGACCAAACAATATAAAATTGACCCTCAAATGATTAAAAAAATTATCCAATTAAACCCTAAATTTGGACTTAGTGGCATAAATTCCATCAGAAAATGCATTTTTTGTGAAATATTTGTGTGGAATTACACAAAAATCCCAAATTCTCAAATTGACCCGAGGACACATTTTGAGAAAAAAAAAAACCCTAGACGGCCATTTTAGCTCAAAATAATGCCATTAATGGATTTGGGGGGCCAAAAACTAGAGGGTGATGTGCTTAGATTTTCAATTTAGTCTCTAGAAAATTTTTAATTTCATTTTGATCGAATTCAAGGATTAATTTGCAAAAACCAATTGTGCAGTTTAGTTCTTTTTGTGAAATTGAACAATTCCTTGAAATTTTGGAGTAAATATAATTTTTTTAAAAAATAGATAGGAATGTCACGACTGTGAAAATGTAAAAAAGGGAATTTAAAGGATTTTTTGGAATTAAAAAATGCTGAAAATAATATGAAAAAATAATTTTTTGTTCAAAAATGGTTCCTTTGGCTTGGTTAAGGCTTCCAGAGTTGATTTTGCAAATTTATGGATTTTATGAATTTTCTATGAAGTTTTCAAAAATAGAATGTAAAAAATGCTGAAAATATGAAAAATCATTTTTTGTTAAAAAATGATTACTTAGGTTCGGCCAAGGCTTCCAAAGTTGGTGTTATAATTTTATGAATTTTCAATGATAAAAAATCAAGTGTCAACAATCGATGTGTTCTTACCTTCACCATTAAGTAATGGATACTTAAGAAAATGACGAGTTACAAGTTATTAGGTATTATGATACTCGAGTTAGAACACAAGTGCTTATACCGGACGAGTTCACTGAACACGATACGCCTTGAACGATTAGTAACTTGGAAACTTCAAGCGTGTTCAATGTTTGGTGTTGTGTAAATCATCTTAGCCATGTGGCACAGTGTTGACTTGTGTGATGGATGGCTATGATTCACAAGTGCTCATGTTGCTGATTCGTTGATCCATATCTGTATTTAATGGTCATAATTCATTCACATACGAAGTCACAAGTACGTGGAAAATGGAATTTGTCTCCTTGTTACATACAAAGCTTATGTCCTATGCCATCTAATCATGACATTGCATTAAAATCCTCGGTGGAGATTGTAACCGATAATGAAATGTTTATGTCTCGTATAAATGCATGTTAATTAGATTTGTGTATATGATCGAATTTGTGACTTAACAAATATTCCATGGCCTCAATCAAGACATGGTAAGATGAAGGGATTGAATTACATTGTAACTAAAGCTGACAAGTTCATTATATTCTTGAAATATTCACACTGTCTAGGTAGCCATAATATATTGTTACATGTCACTAATGGCTTGAAGACATAGACGCTAATCGGGATAATTAGTCCTTTTGGAAGTACTAATATGTTAGTACATGTTTTACTGCTAGCTCAGTGATGAATCTAGAAATGTCACACACCTTAACCAATACATGACCACATTGAACGTGAAAGACGATATTGCAAAATATGCTTGCAATCATGAGTATTGAATTAGTCTAATTGAAATTAAATTAATGAGATTTAATTTAATTCTTATTTTTTGTCATGATTTTACGTGCATATGATGTATACGCACACCTAAGGTGGAGAAATATTGATGTGCCTCATATGCACAAGTGTGATTTTTCTATTTTGTTTCAATTAAAAATATTTTATGTTAATATACAATATATAGTATTGCACGCACATGAGATGTGTGTGCAACACTATTGTTCAGCACAATGCGTTGTTCTGATTAAGGATTTTTAAAAAAAAAAATGACAACAACAACTTAGTCACCAAGTTGTTGACCATGCAAGGTCAACAACTTAGTCTCCAAGTTGTTTCCATCCCTATAGATATAGATGGGGGTGCCTTTGGTGGGTGAAGAAAAGAGAAGTGTGCGTTGTCTGGGTGTGCCTTTGTGCAGCGTGTACAAGAGAGCAGAAAATTGTTTTCTTTGTTCTCACTTTTGTGACCGAAAAATTGAGAGTGTAGTGTGTCATAGCCACGATTTTGCTGGCACAATTGAAGGTAGTGCTCGTCCACAAGTTCCGTCTTTCCATTCGTCGTGCGATTGATGAAGTGTGTCTAAATTAGAGGACCAACGATCATAAAACTCAAACGGAAGCACATCATAACCAATTCGTTTCAAGCACTCCTCAATAGGTAATCCGCAGACCCCTTCATTTAGTTTGATTTTTCGATTGAAACGCACGAACAATGCCTTAGAGATACATGTGTGGTTTATTTCCACTGCGTTTACGTTTTAAGTTTACCCTGTGCATGTTCCCTGAAAACCCAACATCTGCTTCCGTGGTGATGGTGAAGATGGCTTCGGCATTGATTCTGGGCTTGCTCGGGCTCGTCCTGATACATGCGTGCAGAGTGTTCATATGGGGACCGACGAGTCTCCGATCAAAGCTTCAGAGGCAAGGAATAGGGGGACCTCCTCCTGATACATCTGCTTCCGTGGTGATGGTGAAGATGGCTTCGACATTGATTCTGGAATTGCTCGGGCTCGTCCTGGTACATGCGTACGGAGTGTTCTCATGGGGAACGAGGAGGCTCCGATCAAAGCTTCAGCGGCAAGGAATAGAGGGACCTCCTCCTTCTCATCTTCTTCTCGGAGACATCCCATACATCGACAAGATCCGAGCTGACGAAGCCCAGAGAGCACGAGAGTCCCACGAAAGTGGCGGCCTCTTGAAGATGGCTTCGGCATTGATTCTGGGCTTGCTCGGGCTCGTCCTGATACATGCATACAGAGTGTTCATATGGGGAACGAAGAGGCTCCGATCAAAGCTTCAAAGGCAAGGAATAGAGGGACCTCCTCCTTCTCATCTTCTTCTCGGAAACATCCCATACATCAACAAGATCGGAGCTGACGAAGCCCAGAGAGCTCGAGAGTCCCGCAAAAGTGGCGGCCTCTCTCACGACTGGCCTTCGCTTCTGTTCCCACACTTGCAAAAATGTCGAACCCAATACGGTACTCTGCTGTTCCTCTGTTTTCTTTCCTGATCTTCCAAGAAAAGGTGTTTGGGAGTAATTATTTTTCACATGTATCATTGGCCAATTAGCTTCGTCGCTGTGATTTGCCCGAGCCCAAGTTGCTGGGGAATTTTTTATTTTTTCAGGGTCGTTTCTTTTTGGTTCATCAACTTGTCTCCGCGATTGTTGCTTGGGGTCTGTTTCGATTGGCCAAAACGTTTCGACTTCTTGCTGAACTCTGGGATTTTGGGCTCGTTGGGGACCACGAACGGTCAGGATGGCGACATTTGACAGTTTGACCGTCTTGACCCTTCTCAATCTACTACTTCGTTGACTTGGATCCATAAGGAGGCAACGACACTTTCAGACCTGAATGTTCAAGCACTGGACATGTTTGTTATCATATTCTTGTGGGACAATTTTCTCTTCTTTTTCTTTATTTTTGTTTTGGATGAACAAAATAAGGAATCTCAAATGCCAACAGTTGATGCATGTTTGTTTGGACCCATGAGGAGTTCAGGGAACTTGAACATCCTAATATGCTTCCATTGCCTCAGCTAATATGGTGACATATGAAGGAGAACTCTTTCTCAGTGTCAGTAGCAGAGTGGGTTTTGTAGTTTAGCCGACTGAGTATCCTCATTAGAGAATTCTTATGCAAGCACACTCGATTGCCCGATTGCACTGCTTACTCTTGAACTGTGTTTCCTGTTGCGAAAGAGTTCATGTCGGCATGTTCTTGGCAGGACCCGTCTTCATGTATCCAGCTGGGCACATAGAGTTCTTGTTGATAAGTGATGTGCAGATGTTGAAGGAACTGAGCACATCACTGAGCCTCGGAAAGCCTTCATATCTCTCGATGGACAGGGGAGCTTTGCTTGGACAGGGCCTTCTCTCCTCAAGCGGCTCTACTTGGGCCTACCAGAGGAAGATAATTGCCCCTAAGCTGTATCTCGATAAGGTTAAGGTGATTCTTCCTCTACATCGCTCTTCTTTCAATCCTTACAGATGGACCTTGGATCAAGCGAAATGGTAGATGTACATGCACTCGCCTACTATTTCTGCAACTGCAATTCAAAAGTAGCAGTAATAGGAATAGCATACATCTAACAGTGGTCTGTGGGATCTTTCACTATCCGACGAAAGCTCGTGATTGTTTTACTGATGTTTTGTTGCTTCGCTGGGACAATAGATTCAAAGTAATGAAGGAGAAGTTATGTAACACAATATGGCAGACCGTCATAGTTGATAGTTGGGAAAAAAACTTCTTTAGAAAATATGGAGCTGATACAAAAATGTTGCTTTTCAAAATTTATGGAAATCCTAGGCTACAATATACACAAGTCTGTAGATTAGTGAATCGCGTCAATCACTAGTCGCTTATTCACCTCAAAATCTTCTTTCTAATTGCTTTTCAAGGGCATGGTAAGCCTCATGGTCGAGTTGACAAACTCACTAGTAGGATCCTGGGAGAGCCGAATAGAAAGCGGTGGAGGCACGGCAGAAATAAGAATCGATGACGACTTAAGAAGCTTGTCCGCCGACATTATCTCCAGAGCTTGCTTCGGAAGCAGTTACTTCCGAGGGAAGGAAATCTTCTTGAAGCTCAAAGAACTTCAACAGGTCATGTCACATGGAAGCATTGGAGTACCCGGAATGAGGTAGAGTTGTATCCGAGCTATTCTAATAGAAACTGAAATATCATATAAAGAGTGATGATGAATTCAATCACTGAGAAACCAAAGTCTGAATTTTGTATATCTCAAAAGGTCCGTGTAATTTCGTATTCTGGAGTATCTGCTATTTAACTACAACTCAACGGGAAAGTACTAGATGATTTTTGCTAATTGTTTGGGAACTTTCTTGATCAATTTCACAAGCAGATGTACTCAAATATGTTCATCTTTGGAACCTTGTATCTACATGGCTCTGTTGGTTTCCACCCAACTTCTGTATATGACAGCATATCCCAGTCTAAGCCCTTTGCCTTTAAATATCTCAGCTATCTGCCAACCAAAATCAACAGACAAATTTGGAAGTTGGACAAACAGATTCGTTCGATGATTCTAGAGGTCGTGACAGCACCAACGCAGGCCTCATGCGAGAAGGACCTCTTACAGATGATACTCAAGGGTGCCAACAATGAGGGCCTACCATCAAATATCTCCGCCGAACAATTCATCGTGGATACTTGCAAGAACATATACTTCGCTGGCCACGAGACCACTGCTATCACGGCATCTTGGTGCCTGATGCTGTTGGCTGCTTATCCTCAGTGGCAAGCAAGAGTCCGTGCCGAAGTGCTCGAGATTTTGGCCGTGGCACTCTGGATTCTGATAAGCTCCAAGGCATGAAAACAGTAAGTCACAGTGGTTTATCTTACACTTGCTGCCTGAAACTATAGGGTGTTGGTACAATCATTGGGTGTTTGGTTATTTCACTTACTTGTGCTTTTGGAGATCGTTCATGCAAACATGTACCAATTGCCTTTCAAGCTATGTGTTTATTCTGACTTGATTATTATTCAGAAAACATTTAAACCTGAAATTTGGATTGTAGGTTTTCATGTAGTCACAGTCCTGATGCGTTTCTGAACGGGCATTCCTTTAACCATTTGAAGCTGCTTCTTTTTTTTCGTCCGACGTGCGTTACAAATTTATTTGCAATTTCCTAACAATCTTTATCAACCATTGGCAGCTAACCATGGTAATTCACGAGACTTTGCGACTCTATCCGCCAGTGGTGTTCAGCATGAAAGCAGCCTTAGAGGACATCAAGTTTACAGGACTTCTGATTCCACAAGGCTCGAACATCCTAATTCCGATCCACATTCTGCACCAGCTTCCCGAAATATGGGGGCCGGATGCTGCGGAGTTTAAGCCGGAGAGATTTGCACGAGGAATCTCTGGAGCCTGTAAGTCTGTTCATGCATACATGCCCTTTGGTTCGGGACCTCGGACCTGCATAGGACTACACTTTGCCCTGGCGGAATTGAAGGTGATCTTGTCACTCATTCTCGCCAAGTTCTCACTTTCACTTTCACCTAGTTATGACCACTCTCCAACATTTAGGCTGGTTGTTGAACCTGGAGATGGGGTCATCCTCGATGTGAGGAAAGTTTGAGAGATCTCAAAGCTTGGTTTTTGCGTCAAAAACAGAATGCTAATCGTGTGCAAACACATCTTGAAATTCGCCTTTCTCAGAAATTTAGGAAGCGTATGGTAACATTTATATATGGTAACGTTTATATTCCCAAGAACAATTTCTTTATAGAAATAGTTTTTTCTATTTCTATTCATTGGACAAGTTTTTGAATAGAAGAACGTGTTTAACAACTGTACAAATTTTATATTCCCAAAATAGAAAAAGAATAAAAATGCATTTGGTACGACCCTTAAAAAAAATATACTCACAGTGGTGGTCGACGGCGGCAAGCAGAGACCCACAGTGGTGTCCGGTGATCGAAGGCAGTGGGGACCAGCAACCAAAGGCAACGATAGACTGTAAAAGCGAGCATTAAATCACACTGAGCTTGTTTTCTAAAATGATATTGCTTCTCTTTTTGTTCTCGATAACAAAGAAGTTACTAATTTTTACTTCTTATTTCTGTTTTCAAATTTATTCCCTAGCCACCAATCTGTTCGAACAAAAAAAAATTAACTGCTATACACAAATAAATTTATGTTCGTTTTCTGGAACAGGAAAACAGAGAATCAAAAACACTACTAAATGCAACTTAATGTTAAGAAATGTATATTTCCAGTTGGCAAAAACTGCGAAGATGTCATTGCTTCACCAACAAATTCCTTGGAGAAATTCAAACTCTGCCTTTAGAAAGACTCAAAACTCTCGAACTATGAACGAATTCTGTAAACCCTCTTTTGTGACTGCATAAAAGAGCATTCCACTTAATCATTAGAAATTGGCACCAAAATTTCCAGTTCCACCAAGAAGATCTAAGCCTCGCTTGCTTTTCTTCGTTTTCTTTTCTTTTCACCCCTTCGATGGTGGGTTCAGAGATGTCTGTATGGATTCAACATTCTGCAAATCTTTTAGAAAAAAAAAAAGTCAGGCGCATTGGATCACCTCTGCACCAGCTAGACCAAAGACATGTACGAGACAACATCAGAAACTGTGTTCCATTTGTTTTCTCCAACAGGATTGCTCCTTAGATTGCAAACCTTGTTCCACACAAATCAAGCTGTCAGAAGCTCAAAATATTGATCTTATTAAAACATTGTGCCCAATCTTACAACACTCAATCTTCCGACCTCGAAACAGGCATCTTGTCTCCATCTATCAAAAGCGAAGTCCTTGAAAACCGTCTTCAAGAGAAGAAGGACCGTTTTTGTTACGTTCAAGTCGAGCTTCCCTCTGTTGAAGCAACAAAGACACACCACAATGTTACCAAAGGCTATAAAAATAAACAGAAGCAGAACAACGACGCTTCATTTATTTAGTCTTTGCCTACTGTAAGAAAAGACTCTAAGCCAGATGAATTATTTAGTTACATTCAGATAGAATATTGATATCTAAGTAGTGAGGAAAGGGAAAAGAAGTCGATAGGCACGTAATCCATATATACATCAAAAACTAAGGTTCAATACCTCTTTTTTCTTGCATTCTTTGTAAACATCGAAATGTTCCTGACATTTACTCTTGTCAGAACTGAACGTTTCTAAACCTGCATCATCAACATACCCAAAAAGGATTTATATTGCAAAGTTATAGGTCTCATGAAACAATTGAGAAGGAACAGTCATAGGAATACGTATATGGACATTTCCAGGTCTAGAGAAGGCAATCAAAGAAGCAACTAAAAGATGTCAGTTGTGTATAGCATGAAATTCCATCATATGAGTATTGTAAAATATAAAAGAAGAGCCCTAACACTTTGTTAGGGATTGATGGTCAGTGTACATTATTTTTGTAAATCAAAGCAATCAATTTCAAACACCATGTCAGCCCATTCGATCTACAAGCATAAGTAATGTATCACACATCTGTACATCTATTCAGTTGTTGATTTGCCTTAACCCCATGTAAGCCTCATAAACCTCAACTTTTTGGCATATTTGTTGCCGCCAATACCCATTATGATATGTAGGAAAGCATTCTGGGTAATGCACCAGGAACCAATGCTTTTCTTTTTTTCCCTGTCTCAAGAAACACGGGAACGGATCGCATTTTGCTCCAGTGACTAAGAAACGTGAAAACAGTACTGCTATTACTAGACTCGGCAGCTGCCTAAACCCTAATCAAAGTCGACCAAAACACTTACCTCCTCTAATCAAGATTCTCCACTGACTTGAAGGATCTATTCCAGGCCATCCAGCATTGAAATCTCTTCCAATACTTCCCCAAAATTGAAGGGGAAAAAAAGCAGTCTATTCGAATGAGGCCGCAAATACCTAGGAGGTATAGCAATTCTAAGGGCTTTGACAAGAGTTTGACGTCAACTGAAGTTAACAGTCCTCAGCACTCCAGGACTGATCCGAACTGTCAAGCCCGCACAGAAATTTCTACTCCCGAAAAGGAATTTCAATGCTTTTTACTTTGCAGAAGCAATCTACATTGATCATAATCGTTGTAATCTGAATTTAGGGAAGCAATTCCCTACCCCAATTCTCTGGTCATGATAGAAGTTTTATTACATACGACGCCCGCTCTTATTCACTCCCTAGACCCAATCCGGGAACAATCAGAGAAAACTAATCGATAACTCAATAATCGCCCCCACTATCTACTTCTGTGCCCGACAAACGACGCATCCCTTAGGATTCATCCTAAACATCACGCCATCACAGAACTAATCCCGAGGCCTTCCTTCATCACCGCGCAATGCGATTCGCAATACCCCGAATTGATCCCCATACACAGCACTGCCTCCACCCTCTTCGGCTCCATCGAGCAACCGTACAGAAGATCCTAGGCCGAAAACGCCACCAGAATTCTAGGGAGCGACGAAAACGAGGTGGCAAGCAGAGTTGAATTGCAGATCGGGCTCGAGAATGCGCGGCGGTTCAGGAGGGTGGACGAGAAGGTCAGGCCGAGTCACGGCGGAGAAAACTTACACTTGAGCGAGGCGGCGTATTGAGGGTAGCATGGAGAATCGGCGATCCTCGCAGCGTTTGGGTACGGCGGCGTTGAAGCTCTCGACGCCATTCTTGGACCTCTCTTCGGCCTCTTTTTTTCCTTCTCTCTTTTGTTTCGCCCACACATGTACATGAATTGGTGACAATTTCACTAATTATATCTTCTTTTTCAAAGACTATTTAAACTCATTTCTCCCATATTATTTATGCTCCATTTGCTTGGCAAAAAATTGATGAATTGATAAATACTTTCTAAAAAATAATTTCTTCTATAACTTATAAAAATGAATCAATAAAGAATTTTTTTTTAGTTCATGAAAATATTTAAATTAAATTATTACCAATAATGAAAATATTTTCAACTCTCACACGATTAATTTTTTTAAAAAAAATATTTATTTACTTATTTTTCACAAAATAAATAAATCATTAAATTCGGATTTTTCTCCATTTACAGCCCTTTGGAGAAATCAAAACTCTAACCCTTGCTTTTCCGCATAATTAGAATTTTTTTTTTTTTATGTCCTTTCACATGCATGCGCATGTTCTTCTTTTGCCAGTATCAAAAAAGCAAAACTCAAAAAGCAGAGTCGACCCTCCTCGATTTGAACTTGTCCAAAAATGGATAAGGATGTGCATCCTCCTATTAAGATAGGTTTTAATTGTACGTTAGACTGCATGGAACAAAATCATACTTCAATCAAGATAACGGTCAAATAATAGTTAAAAAAAAGGCAAATCAATTTTTAATTTAGATGTTTCGTGTCATGAACAATTAAATTCTTCTCCTTATTTAGTAATTGAACCTTGTTACTATTTGGTGAACGAGAAGCAAAATGGACATATTTTGATTATACAGACGAATATTGATACGTTACACAAATTAATTGACTAAAGAAAAGATATGAAATGAGTTTTACTTTGAAGTAACTATACTCGGTTTAATGTGATTTGTCTCTTTACATGTGTATTATTGGATACACTTCAAAATAACGAGTACTTTTCCATAAGTTCAGCAAACATTCAGGAAACAAAGGTTTCATACAAAATTGCGTATTTGAATATATTTTACACACAAAAACTAAAAATATTTTACTTGTAGAGGTCATGCTAATCAAATGATCAAGTTGTTAAACTCGTACACGATAAGTTCTTTTCCAAACACTATTCTTTTTGTTAGTGAATATTCTCCAATCACATTATTGACGCGTTTTCTATGAGTCTAATCTTTTGGGAAAAACGATTTGTCTAGCTTGATATTAGCCATAATGATACAACCAACCACGAGTCTGTATCATGCAAGTGTGGAAACGTGTACATAGTTAGGATATGACATTCATCTCGTACGATTTGTGTGCTGTTCATATTTATTTTCTAACTTAGGTATCAAGTTAAAGTGGGAAAAAAAAAAACTTGCTCACGCGATTTCGGAGTAGTGCCCGTTATCATGGAGAGTCAAGTCCTGCTCGAGTGAAAAAGAAAAAATCAAATTTCATGTGATGTGATGAGAGCGTTAAAAAAAATGTCGCAATCATATGGTTAATACGGTTTTTATCGATTTAAACTTTGAAAAAATGGTTTTCCAATTTCTTGCGTCTTTTTATGCTCTCTCATGGGGCATATCACTTGAAAATCCTTCAATTTTTTTTTTGGTCCAAAGCACACTTTATTGATGAGTTCAAATTTAAGTACATTTTCGGGTAGGCCTCTGAACAAAGCGAGGCCTTTAGTACATGCAAGGGTGTGGAGGCCCAATACGTTAGAAGAGCATTCCTCCACTGGGCTTGAGCCAACCAGTCTGCAGCCTAGTGGCCCACACGTGGACAAAAATTAAACTCTATTTGTTGTTCAGCCCATCGCAAAAGAAGGTCGCACTCCTAAAGGAGGGAGTCGATATCCACAAGGTGCAGAGAAAGCATCGGCATTGTTGTAGGACAGAGTTCCAGGAGCCGTTTAGCCTAGATATGCCAAGATCGGCAATCGCATTGTTGTGGCCTCAATTGTGATCTGGAGTGGCAGTAAACGATCAATATATGGGCGTATAGCCTTGTGGTAGGCGATAAGCTCAAGTTGGCTTGGATCTATCGCGACAATGGTTTCAAGGTGAGGCCTCCCTAGGCAGCGTCCTTGTTCATACACGAAGGATTCCTGCAACAGAACGGGTGCACACACCCACAATCAACAACGCATCAACATTGAGCTTCTTGCTTTTGGTAGATGGAGGGTCCGAGTGTGGAGGTGAGTCATTCGTTATTTGTTCGATACCAGTGGCTCTTTGATTCATCGATTTAAAGCTGAGTGAGAATCTGCTACACGTTGAATTACATGCCATGAATCCAGTGGTTGCCCTCGCCAGATATATTCATTGCAAGCTTCCAAATCTACCAGAGGATGTGGGCCGATGAGAGTTCTAGATGGGGTTCGCTAGGGTGAACGCCAGGGCTAGTGTGATTGAACAAGCCATCTTCATTCAAGTAAGGGCTGTAGAACTGATAGTCACTAAGCTTGCCGATCGTTTCATAATTTTTCTGTCCTAGAGGGCAAGAAAAAACAAATGCTCAAGTGGTCCTCAGAAGTTGGCGATCAGACCGGTGCAGGTTGATTCAAGTAAGATATTTCTCCGCATTAGATTGTCTGCCACGGTAGGGCATTCTGGACCAAGGCGACATAGGAAGTGTTTGACCTTGGGGGCACTACAATTGCCAAGTATAGCGCTATAATGTCTCGGGGGGCTGCTAACAAGAAGAAGATGGGTCATGGGGTGTCGTTCAAGGGGATTTGTAGCAGTTGTGCAGAAGCTGACGGTGCATATGACAATATCTTTCTGCTTCAAAAATCAACTCTAGTTAGAGTGGATTTTTCTAACTTCTGTTTTAGAAACAAAGTTGATTTTTTCAACTTCTATTTCAGAAGTTGATTTCTACCAAAGAAAGACATGTTTGATAACAAGAAAAATTTTCTATTTCTGGAAGAAAAATTTTGTTTGGTAAAGGTTAAAAATTTCTACTTCTGGAACATTATAACATGAAAATTTTACAAAAAATTAGTGATCCTAACATAAAATGCATGTAATTCAAGAAAATTTAAATGCAAATACGGACAATTTACATATAAACATTTTTTTATTTTATTATTTATGTAAATGCGAACCAAATCATGAAAACTTCTATAGCGTAAATTCAGGGAATTTGCTCGTTGTGTAAATGGTGGAAATACTTGCTAGCGCATTATTTGTTATTTTTTTATGGTAATTGCAATCATCCATTCAATCACGGCCCGCATCATAGCTTTTCATGATTTTTAAGGGGATAATCTGTCTATTAATTTGTTAGATGCGTGGGTAGGTACCCAAAAGGGACATGTGTAGAGTGTACTCTTACTTGTGATGCGTTTTCTTTGCTCTTCAGTTTTCCCCTGACCTGAAGTGCTTGCGTTGTAATTTTCCTGCAGTAAGTATGGTCTTATCCAGTTGTCGCCATCTACCATTTTTCTTTTCCCTTTTGGATTAGAACTTTCTGAAAATTTTGTAGGTCTTGCTTGAAAATGCATCAAATTTGGTAAGGCTTGAGATTTTGGGCATCAAATGGGTCATCCCTCCAGTTTTCAACTGCTGTGGCCATTAAATTTTGTTCCTTGATCATGCTCCTATAACTTGCCGCCCATGTTAAACCTAGACAGTCAGAACTCTCGTAACTTGGAGCCACTAAACATCCATCTACTGCAATAGGAATGAAAACGTCTTTTAGGTGCGAAGTTTGGCACGAGACTTTGCTCAAACCATCGTTAAAACTTGCTATCATCAAGCTCTAGATGCGTATATGCATCGCGTGAAAGAAAGCTGAATAACCATTTCATCGGGCCAAACCACAGTGTTGTTTCAACCCTTAAAGATTGATTGCGGATGTATGTTACCAAACCAGCAGTCTTCTGTTACCGCTACAATATTGGCATGTATCGGAGGAAATATGTTCTCTTTCAACAGAAGCATATGGGAACCCAAAAACTTGCTTAAAATACTCTATCATAATAAACATTAAACAACCCCCATCCCCACAAGTTTAGGTACAGTAAATATGATAATTGCACCCCAAAATTCTCTCACTGCAGATAGGTTCTACTCACACAAACGATAAACAACCTTGTTATCAGGACCTATGAAGCACTGACATGTGCCAAGGAAACATGTTTAGTTTCGGACCTACGTGTTGCGTGTGCGACACTTGTCGGACACATTCGGACACGCATTGACCACATTCCGACTTCGACACAAGGTCAATGATCTGAACTCACTGGCAACATTGAGTTCGAAGGAGGAGGCGAAGAGGATCTGGAGGAGCACGACCGACGTCAGTGAGGGAGGTGAGGGAAGAGCCGGCATGTCAAGCATGAGCTGGAGAGGCGAGGTAGGTGTTGTTGGATGGGAGCACAGCGATAGTGGAGCACTGGACCAATCTGAGGCGGTGGGTGGAGAGGAGGGTGTGAAACACAGACTTCCGCAACAATAAACAGTTTTCACTAGATCTATGGTTTCAGAGGCTTGAGAAATGGAGAAGCCAGGACAAAATTATCAACACGGAAGAGCCGACGTGTGAAGTTAGTGCAACAGACATATAGCAGAACGAACTAGGAAGTTGCGAGTCCAATTGTCACCGACAGATGGTGTCCGAGTGGTGGTGAGAGACAAAGGAGCATGGTTTTGCGCCGACTGATGGAGTCGAATCGATAGAGAGAGAAAGAGATGAAAGATACATAGGGCTTCTTGCAAAGAAAAATTGTGCCGGTGGGAGAGGGGTGGGTGAATATTGGTTGTTGGGGTGCAAGACAACAGCTTGATATGACAAGACTTTGGAGGTTGATATTGACATATTTATACAAACTTTAACAAGACTGACGATAGAGAGAGCACGCATGGGGATGGGGGTTTAGGTGGGAGTATTGTGAATATTTTTTATTTAGAATTTTATGAAAGTAAAATAATTCTCAAAAATAATTTATCAAATTTTCTACATAAATAGTTAAAATATATATATATCCATTTTAAGCAATCCAATGTATCACTATCGTTTGATTCGATAATTACTAAAATGCCCAAAAAAAATAATTTTCCGTTGACTATATATATAGAAATATATATATAAAATGTGTCCCAAATTGTCGAAATCTCTATTTTTTTAGAATGCGTGTTATGTCGTGTCGTGTCTTCTATCGTGTGTTGGTGTCGATGCTACTTAGATCAGGACAAACGACCTCTTTTTCATCTCTTTGGCTGAAAAGAAAATCTTGTTTGGTTTATAACTAGAGTGGAATCAGTTCACATGTCCAGATGCTGCAAGATAAGAAAGCTGAATGCTATAAGACTCTTTGAGCACAAACAGTATCTGCATGAGTTTTAAGACTTAATGAATATAGTAAAAACTAAAAGTACGGTCGCGACCTCTCCCGAGATTTTGGCGGTACGGGGACATACTCACAGGGAGCTTAATGGATTGCTAGGTCCATTTTGATGATCTATGGGCTTCGCTCGGGCTCCTCCCGGGCCCCATACCAATCGCGTCAGGAAAGATTTAAATCGATTTCAGACCCTTTGTGTGGATTCGGGTGACATGGATCAGTGTGCCGCCTCGAGTCGCCCCATTATTTCTTGTAGGGTAGGATCGTAAACACACGATCGACGATTGGGGGAAATCGTTCGATTCTCGCGAAACAGAGATTTGGATTTCGGGGACTTAGTTCGCCGATATTCTATCGACGCCCTTTCGGTACCTATGTTGATTGATTTTCCTATTCTAAGGAGTTAATGCAGGCGGATGGGTAGGGGTAGGCTCTGAGGGTCCAGTGGGTTCATGCAAATTTGGAGTATCTATCCTATCATTACAATCATAGAAATAAATGCTCAATCAATTCATAGAGAAATCACATCAAAACCGGCCAAAGTAGGCTTAGGAGAGTCTTAGGACGGAGTGCCTAGAAACATGACAATTAGGTTCAGAGGTGATTTGGAATGATTTGGGTCAAATTGACCAGAGGGGCAAAATGGTCATTTTGGGGGGGGCTCGGGAATTCAAGATGTGGAAATGGGTCAAACCAGTTGAATGTGGCTTTTCCCTAATTTCACAATTTTTGAAGATTTTTCTGAATTTTTTAAGATTTTTCTGAATTTTTTTTTAGAATTTTCTTAAGACTTTCTAAGATGGTTTCCTATTTTTTGAAACATTTTCTATATTTTCTAGATTTTGTTTTTTTGGTTTTCTAGAGATTTTTTTTTATTTTTTTAAACTTTTCTGCATTTTCTAACAAATTTCCAATTTTTTCTAAAGTTTTTATGATTTTTTCATAATATTTTTAATTATTTTTTTATTTAATTATAATATTTTTATATTTTTTATATATATTTTTATTTATTTTTATATTTTATATTTGGATTTTTTATTTATTTATTTGTTTATTATTATATTATTATTATTATTATTATTATTTTCATTTTTTTGAATTTTTATTTATTATGTTATTCTATTGTAATTATCATTTCTTATTCGTTTTTTTATTATTTGTTTATTATTATTTCTTTATTTTATTTATTTCATTGTTTTTGTTTGATAAATGATATATATATACTAAAATACTAACAAAACAAATGAAATAAATAAAATAAAAGAATAATAATAAACAAATAATAAAAAAACGAAAAGATGAATATTTTAAAAATAGAAGAACATAATAAATAAAAATTCAAAAAATTGAAAATAGAATATAAAATAAATAATAAATAATAATAAACAAATAAAAAATAAACAATCAATAAAAATATAAAATAAAATAAAAATATATAGAAAAAAAATATAAATTATTATTAATTAAATAAAAATAATAAAAAATAATGATAAAAATCTAAAACTTTAGAAAAATTTGGAAAATTTGTTAGAAAATCAGAAAATGTTTAAAAAATAAAAAAAAATCTCTAGAAAACCAAAAACAAAATCCTAGAAAATATAGAAATGTTGTTTCCAAAAATAGGAAATTTCTTCAAAAAAGTCTTAAGAATTTCTAAAAAATTCAGAAAATCTAAAAAATTCATAAAAATCTTCAAAAATGTGAAATTAGGGAAAAGCCACATTCAACTGTTTGATGACCCATTTCCAACCCACATTCTTGATTCCCGAGCCTCCCAAAATACCATTTTGCCCTCCTGGTCAATTGACCCAAATCATTCAATCACCTCTGAACCTATTGTCAATGTCTTCTAGGCCTTCCTAAGACTCTCCTAGCCTACTTTGGGCCGTTTTTTTTGATGTGATTAATCTCTAGAATTGATTGAGCATATTATCTTCTATGATTGGAATATGATAGGAGATACTCCCATTTGCATGAACCCACTGGACCCTCAGAGCCTACCCTACCCAATCTCGCCTGCATGAACTCTTAGAATAGGAAAATCACTCAACATAGGTACCAAAAAAAAGAAGGGCGTCGATAGAAATATCGGCGTAACTAAGTCCCGCGAATCCAAATCTCTGTTTTCGCAGAATCAACGATTTTCCCCAAGCGCTCGAAGGGTTTCCGGGGGGGGGAGCATATACCCTCCAAGAATAATTGGTGGCGACTCCGATGGCATGCACACTGATCACATGTCACCCGACCACACAAAGGTCGACATCGATTTAATCTTTCCTGACGCGATTTGGTATTGGCCTGGGAGGCCAGCGAAGCCGCAATAGATCATCAAATGGGCTAGCAATCCCAATTAGCTCCCTCGAGAACCCCGTACCGCCAAAATCTCGGAGGGTCGTGACAGTACTTTTAGTTTTTTTACACTATATTCATTAAATCTTTAAAACTCATGCAGATACTGTTTTGTGCTCACAGGTCTTATAGCATTCAGCTTTTCTTATCTTGCAGGCATCTGGACATGTGGAACTGATTCCACTCTATGTTATAAAACCAGACAAGATTTTCTGTTTCAGCCCAAAGAGATGAAAAGAGGTCGTTTGTCCTGATCTAAGTAGGCACGACACCAACACACGATAGAAACACGACATGACATACACGTCCATTTTAAAAAATAGAGAATTTCGACTATTGGGACACATTTTATATTATATATCTTTTTATATATATGTCAACGGGAAACATTATTTGTTTTGGCATTTTAGTAATTTATCGAATCAAACGATAGTGATGCCATTGTATGCTTAAAATGGATATATATATTTTTAACTATTTATGTAGAAAATTGATAAATTATTTTGAAAAGTTATTTTACTTTCATAAAATTCTACAATAAAAATATTCACAATACTCCCCCCTAAACCCCCTCCCCATGCGTGGCTCTCTCTATCGTCAGTCTGTTAAGTTTGTATAATATGATCAATATCAACCGCCAAGTCTTGGTCATATCAAAGCTGTTGTCTTGCACCCAACAACGCAATTTAATTCACCGACCCTCTCCCACCGCACAATTTTCTTGTGTCAGAAGCCTATGTATTCTTGTCACTCTTTCTTCCTCTCTATCGATTTTCGACTTCATCAGTCGGCGAAACCATGCTGGTCCTTGTCTCTAACCACCCACTCGGATACACCATCGGTCGGTGACATTGGACTCGCAACTTCCTAGTTCGTCTGCTATTTGTTCTCCTTCACACGTCGTTGCTCGTGTTCATTTCGTCATCTGGCTTCCCTCATTTGCTCAAGCCTCGAAACCTAGATCTAGTGAAACTGTTTGTTGCCGGGGTCTGTTGTTTCACCCTCCTCGCCCCCACCGCCTCAATCTGGTCCAGTGTCTCACTATCGCTGTGTTCACCATCCAACACACCTACCTCGCCTCTCCCAGCCCATGCTGACATGCCGGCTCTCCTCACTCCCTCACTGACGTCGGTCGTTGGCTCCTCCAGGATCGTCTGCTCCTCCTCCTTACGACTCCCCATGTTTGCAGTTGAGTTCAGCTCATTGACCTTGTGTCGGAAGTCGGACATGTGGCAATGCGTGTCCCGAATGGGCCGACAAGGTCGGCACACAGCACACGTGTTGACACTAACATGTTTCCTCTTGGCACGTGTCAGTTGCTTCATAGTCCTGATAAACAAGGTTGTTTATCATTTGTATTGAGCAGAACCTATCTGCAGTGAGAGAATTTTGGGTGCAATTATCATATTTACTGTACCTAAACTTGGGATGGGGTTTGTTTAATGTTTTTTATGCTAGAGTATTTTAAGCAAGTTTTGTTTTCGCCATGTGCTTCTGTTGAAAGAGAACATATTTCCTCCGATAAATAATTGCCAATATTGTAGCCGGTAAACAGAAACTGCTGGTTTGGTAACATACATCCGCAATCATCTTTAAGGGTTGAACAACACTGTGGTTTGCCCGGATGAAATGGTTATTCAGCTTCTTTCGCGATGCCTATACGCATCCTAGAGCTTGATGATAGCAAGTTTTAACGGGTTTGAGCAAGTCTCGTGCAACTTCGCACTAAAAGACGTTTTCATTCCTATTGCAGTAGATGGATGTTTTAGTGGCTCCAAGTTACGAGAGTTCTGACTGTCTAAGTTACATTGGGTGGCATT
>JAGVVM010000940.1:0-17000 GCA_019149425.1 Psidium friedrichsthalianum | reverse complement strand
GGCCGTGGCGCCTCCTTCAGGCTGCGCATGGCGGCGTGTGCGGACCTCCTCTAGCCGCTGGCGACCCACCATTTTGATTGTCTCGACGAGACAATCCCAAATATGCTTTCAAAATTAAATTTCAAACATGCTAAAATTCACGAAATTAGGCAAAAACAGTACGTGCTAAAACCAAGCTACGGCGGCTCTAATACCAACTGTTGGCCGTCCGATCGATCGTCCATTATCACCTATAGCTCCCTAGGATCGCCGTAGTCGGGTTTTAACAACAAAAATAGCCAAGGAATCGGGCTTGCGTACCTGATTTCGCATCTATGATCGCACGGCTCAGAAAAACCGACGACACGAGCTTGGATCACTTCCCCTCTATGCCTCGGGATCATTTGGCGTCGATGAGACCGCCAACTCTAGCTTCTCTCTCTCTCTCTCTCTCTCTCTCTCTCTCTCTCTCTCTCTTGTCTTATGGAGGAGAAGGGAGCTCAAAATGGTAAAAGACTTAAGGTAGAGGGGGGGTCTTTTATAGAAGTCCAGCTGGACCCTCTCATCACGGACCGAGTCGGACTCAGTCCACACTAGCCAGGCCCATATTCGGCCCATTAAAAAACTTTAAATCATTTCTTTATTAAACCATTATGTAGACGGTAAATTAATACCGTATAACGATCAATTACAATTTCAATTAAGGCAAGCCCACATTAGGAAAACTCTAACATTTTTGTGTTCCACGGGGCATGTTTGGTGGTCGAGGTGGTGGTGAAAAGGAAGTCTGGAGCAAAGTGGCAGTTACTGGGGGCTTTGGCTGATCCGATGACCATGACATTTGTAATGGTGACCGCATCTTGGCTGTTTTTTCCATCGCTCCTGAGGGATGGTGTCGACAAGAAAGGATTGGAAGAGTATGCAACTGTAGGCATGTTCATAAGGACGTCAGTCGAGCAGTGATGTCTCGGACTTTATAGAATATGTTGATTCAATGTTTCATAATTCTAAATAATCACGGTTGGGAATAGATCTTTC
Organism: Psidium friedrichsthalianum; assembly: GCA_019149425.1. NCBI lineage: Eukaryota > Viridiplantae > Streptophyta > Magnoliopsida > Myrtales > Myrtaceae > Psidium > Psidium friedrichsthalianum. Next base: position 15,983 of record JAGVVM010000940.1, on the reverse strand, counting down.
TTGTTTCTTTGTGTGAATTTCGACATCTAATTTCCTTTTTTCGCTTTGTTATTCCTATAGTGGATTCATTCAATACAAGATGATCTTTATCATTCTCGTCTTATTTCAGCATTTTCCTCTACTGGCCGAGGATGTGCTTCGGCCGAAGATCTTGAGGACTACAAAATTTTCTATGCTTAAAGCATTTTGCTACAGCCAGAAGCCTAGAAATTGCTACTTGTTTCTCGCAGCAGATGCTTCATCTCTTATGAAGCCCAACTCATCCATATTGATCCACGACGGACGACACTCCGTCTCGCTGCAAGTACAATATGGCCCTTTCATCTTTCGGGGTGCATAAAAGAGGACCTAATGGTCCTAAAAAATGCAGAGCTCTTGTGCACAATCTGACGGGTCTTTGGAAACAACAGGTTCTAAAGTCAAGCTCTAGTAGCTTCAAAATGTTTAAGGGAGTTCCTCCAAGATCTTGAGATTATCCTGTTGCTAGCACTATCACAATATTTATGGTTGATGAGCTTTTGACATAAAAAAAAAATCTGACATCACATTATAAATCTTGTGAACGTACAAAGGTTCAATGAAATGGGGCAAGTACATATGTTAAGGATAAGCCGAGGTAAAACACACTCATTACCGGTCATCAAACCCATTTCCATTTTTCAGAAAATGAAGTACTCATTTTCACGAGAAAATATTTAGTGGTTGCAAAGCACCACGTCACTTAATGATGTGGGTGTGTTTTTCAACTAATTTCCAATAATATGTTGACATGTGTCCGCTGTATTGGAAAAGAAAAAATGTTATTCATTTTCTCTTTTTCGTCATCCACCTTCATTTCCCACCACCGTTTGTCTTCAACGGCCATCGGTGCCTTCAAGCTTTGTGTGGGCCAGCTCTTCCATGGCCACCGGCACTAATCTAGCCGTCATCGCTTGCAGCCATAGCCTAGCTTGCCAGCCTAGCTCAAGGTGATTCTTGTTTGGATTATCGCCAATTTGTGTTAGTTTTGACATTTATGGAAAATTTTGCAAAGGTTGAAGTGGTGATTTTGGTATTTGGATTGTCCTCGATTTGTGATTTGTGTTGTAACTTTGATGTTTATCAATTTCATTTATGGAGTTTTCCTTTGTTTTTTCCACCTTTTTAGGGCTTAGGGGTGCATTTGGTTCAGCATTTAAGGAAAGTCTTTGCCCAAATGCAAACATCTTTAGTCTAAAGGGCTTTGGAAAAATGCAAGACTATTTGGTATACTGTAACTAAAAAAGGCTTGAGGAAATGGAAGACTGTTTGGTAAACATATTTTTGGAAAGCCCTTTGGTGTTTCCAACTTAATTTTTTTAATTTTAATTTGTTTTAAAATGATGATTTTCTTCTTGAAATCCATCTAGTCATGTTTCATCATAAGCAATGCCGTCCATCTTTTTCCATCCTAGCCCTGTTTCATCGAGCATACATGCATCCAATGAAAGAAAACAACATTGTCTAAGACAACCGTATGCAAAACAGAGCACAAATAGTGAAGAACCTGTGGTCAAACAATCTATTTTTCCCCAAATTTATAACACACTGAGCAAGTGAGCAAAAACAACCAACCTATGGTTGGTTCATTCTCTCTTTTGCGCCTCTTCTTAGTTCTTCCTTTCACTGAGTTTATCATTTACTGATTTGTCTTCACGAACTTCAGAAATAGAGCACTAACATCGAAAACTAATTGTTCAAAACACTAAATCTAAAACCCCAAATGAACTCCATCTTTGGCCACTCCCAGCCTTCATTGATTCACCACCATCACAACACCAAGCCACAAACTCCAGCATTGATAGTCAAGTGATCATGAGAAAAGGAAGAAATAGACTAATGCGAAAACTTCCTTGAATGAAAACTATTTTGAATGAAAAAAGGGGAGAAATAGACTAATCCCAAAACTTCTTATACTCAATCAGAGAATCCGCCGTGTAGGGGTCAGGGGAACTTCCACTACATTCATCCAAGTAATTTGTCAGTGGCCAATCAAGCAGTTATCGCCAGCCCAAATGCAATGACAATGGCCTCTAATCAAGTCCCTTTAAAGACAACAACACTGATCATTACATCATAGTACGCGCTCAACACTGCTTATGTACATGAGTCAGGCAATCTCTCAAACGGGTTCCAAGCAAGCGGTTACCCCTTGAGCCCAACCACCACCTCGTGCATCATTCAACCAATCCCAATGAGTCCAAATGGAACAACAATGTTCGCCACTCTAGGTCCCACAAACAATAGCATAAACCCTCCAATAGGTGTTCCCCAAAGCTGCCCAAGCATGGTAACCACAACGCGTCGTGTATCTGAACGGCGCTCAAGGGATCAACAACCAACCGATATACCTGAGGCCAAATGGTGGCGGAGCTCCAATGGCCATAGTGGTTCCAAAAAACCAAGGGCTGGGTTATGGGAATCCTGTGTACTACAAAGCGCATCATGAAATGATAGGTGTTGTGAAGGATATGGCAATTGGAGGATTCTTTTCTATGAGGACAATATGGGCGCTGCCACCAAGAGAAAACAATGAAGGATGGAGCAAAGGCAGAAGGAAGAACGAGTAGGAGCAAGGAGCTTAAGTGTAGGGTGGATCATCACTTACCTTAGACTTTCAGCTTTTCAATGCTAGCATTTGACTAATGGGGTCTCCAAAACACTTTCCAAGCGCCTAATAATTTTTCCAAGGGGCTTTGGAGGCTCAAAGCACTTTGGAAAAGTTGAACCAAATGCACTCTAAGGGGTGTTTGGATTAACTTTTGGGTAAAGCCTTTAGAAAAATGCAAAAGCCTTTAAATTAAATGAATTTTGTGAAATGTAAAGACTATTTAGTAAACTATAATTAAAATTTGCTTTGGAATGTGACTTTGAGAAAATGCTGTTTGGTAAACAAAAATTTAAAAAGTTTTTACACTGGTTAGCAACTGAATATTTTATTATAGTAAACTATAATTTTTATTTTTTTCTTTTAATTTTTTTTCCTTTCCCCACACCTCCCCTATCTCCAGCCTATTCGGCGACCGGCCAGAGGCGCCGCCGGCAAGGCCGAGTCTCGCTTGGCCATGGCGGGGCTCAACCTCGCAAGCCCAGCTGCCTTGTTTGGCGAAATCGAGGGTCGACCTAGAAAGCCCAGATCTGGGCTTGTGAGGCCTCACCATCGCCGAGCGAGGCAACAATGGCGTGAGGCTGCACTTGGCAAAGTCAAGGGTCGACCTCACAAACCCAAATCAAGACTTGCAAGGTCTGGCCGTCACTGGGTGAGGCAGCAACGGCGAGGTGGAGCCGCGCACCGTTGTTGCCTCGTCAGGCAACGCCGAGGGTCAACCTTGCAAGCCCAAATCTGGGCTTGCGAGGTCGACCCTTGCTTGGCCATGGTGGGGCTCGACCTTGCCGTTGCTGGGCAAGGTAGTAGGAGGTAGGAAGGGATGCGTAGAGGGCAGTGGCGACAGCTTGCTGTTACGGCTTGTTGCGGTGGCAGCGCTTACTGCGGAGGCGGCGACGGTGGCAGTCGATGTTCTCGGTGGTGCTGTCCAAAATGCCTAAAGCTGAAAGCTCAAGGCAGCCTTGAAGCTGCCTTGGCTTTCAGCCTTCACAATATTGAATTTGAGCCAAGTATCTTTACAAAATATTTACTAAATACTCAATATTTGGGCCAAAGGACTTTGGAGGCCCAAAGATACTTGGGAAGTGGTTCCCAAACTCGCCCTAACTCAGCTTGAATTAAATAGGCCAAAAAATGTTTGGATCAGGTTAATTTAAGCTTGACCAGCCGACCAGCCCAATGGAGAAAGTTTGGGGTGTTTGACGGCTAATCCGAATGGTTCCGTTTGGTTGTCATGATAAAAATCAAGATATAATATATTTTATTCTATCTTGTGTTTGCTAGATGTCCAAGATATGATGAAGGGAGACATAGAGGGAATATAGCTTGGATAAAAGTATCTTAGGGATGGGTCTGTGATAGACCTAGATAGGATATCTCAAGAGGGCATATAGAAGGAGAATCAAGTTCTTTCCACAACCACTACCTCTCCTTTAAGTTGGGCTACCTCTTTGCCGTGCCAGGCCACTTCTCTAGTGCCGCCTCTCTGGCAGCGACAATGGCAATCGTTAAGTGTGGCCATCTCTCCAGTGATGCCAAGTTACGATCTTCGATAGCAAATTTGAGTATCTCCATAACCCCATTCTTTAATCGATAGTTTGGCATGATATAATATCACATCCTTCATTCTTTAATCGCTTAAACCTCTCCAATATTGAAAATGGTCTCAATGTGTAATGAAGAACTTGACATAGATCATTAACTTTTAAGGTAACTCTTGCATGACCTGCATGAGTGCATCTTCAATTTGTGAAAAGAGACTGGATAATTTCATTATTTAACACTTGCTTACTCACTACACAAGACAACGACAAAGGTTAGCAATTCATTTTCAAAGGATTCGACCCTAAATTAAGACCCTTAGTTTTACTGGGTCTGCTCACTCAATGTGCACCCAAATTTAGATTACACAATCCTCTTTTTAACAATAAATCACTCAATAGATCTCATCACTAAATAATTTCTAAAGCATTATGATGTTTTAGCAAAATAGAGTTGATCTTAGCTATGCTTTACCTCTATTTATCCAACATTATATCCAGAGTTCGCTAAATAGTAGATAAGATATGACAAAATCCTTGAACTTCTTGTCCTATCATATCCAGTCATATCCTGACTAAAAATTCAGATGACCAAATCCAGTCAAGGACTTTTGATCTTCAATTTGGAATGCTGAAGGTCTCAATTAATGAAAATTTGTCGATTGCCTATTTTGCTCTCAAAATCTCATTAAAAATTCACTTTTTCCCTTTTTAAGAAGTAAAGCCCTAGATCTATTGTTCATCTTCTTGAACAAGAATAGTCGGTGGGGGTCTGGCAAAAGGTCGAGGTTGTGCAATGCCTAAAGTGGCACAACCTAGGATGCCCTTACTAGGGGTCGCTAACTGCTTGAGCCCTTTGCCAGAGGGTTTGATGTTTTTTAATTAAAAAAATATAGCCAAAACCCTTTGCAAATTTTTTTTGCCAAACACTACAAAACTCAAAGTTACATTACAATAAATTTTTTACAAAACATAATTTGCATTTTCCCAAAGCCCATTAGGCTAGGAGTGTTTGCATTTCTCCAAGACTCATTTCCAAAAACAAACCAAACATAGTCTAAATGGGCTGCAAAAAAGAGAGAGGCTCAAGTTTACACCACAATTGGCCACATTTTTTGTGGCACTTGCTAATATTTTGTTTGTCCCAACATCTCTAATGATGAATATATATATAAAAGCATATAAGTAAAATATATTTACTATGTTGTCTAAACAGGAAAATAAAGCTGTTAATATTAACAGCTTTATTTTCCTGTTTAGACAACATAGTAAATATATATTTTACTTATATGCTTTTATATATATATTCATCATTAGAGATGTTGGGACAAACAAAATATTAGCAAGTGCCACAAAAAATGTGGCCAATTGTGGTGTAAACTTGAGCCTCTCTCTTTTTGCAGCCCATTTAGACTATGTTTGGTTTGTTTTTGGAAATGAGTCTTGGAGAAATGCAAACACTCCTAGCCTAATGGGCTTTGGGAAAATGCAAATTATGTTTTGTAAAAATTTATTGTAATGTAACTTTGAGTTTTGTAGTGTTTGGCAAAAAAAATTTGCAAAGGGTTTTGGCTATATTTTTTAATTAAAAAACATCAAACCCTCTGGCAAAGGGCTCAAGCAGTTAGCGACCCCTAGTAAGGGCATCCTAGGTTGTGCCACTTTAGGCATTGCACAACCTCGACCTTTTGCCAGACCCCCACCGACTATTCTTGTTCAAGAAGATGAACAATAGATCTAGGGCTTTACTTCTTAAAAAGGGAAAAAAGTGAATTTTAATGAGATTTTGAGAGCAAAATAGGCAATCGACAAATTTTCATTAATTGAGACCTTCAGCATTCCAAATTGAAAGATCAAAAGTCCTTGACTGGATTTGGTCATCTGAATTTTTAGTCAGGATATGACTGGATATGATAGGACAAGAAGTTCAAGGATTTTGTCATATCTTATCTACTATTTAGCGAAACTCTGGATATAATGTTGGATAAATAGAGGTAAAGCATAGCTAAGATCAACTCTATTTTGCTAAAACATCATAATGCTTTAGAAATTATTTAGTGATGAGATCTATTGAGTGATTTATTGTTAAAAAGAGGATTGTGTAATCTAAATTTGGGTGCAACATTGAGTGAGCAGACCCAGTAAAACTAAGGGTCTTAATTTAGGGTCGAATCCTTTGAAAATGAATTGCTAACCTTTGTCGTTGTCTTGTGTAGTGAGTAAGCAAGTGTTAAATAATGAAATTATCCAGTCTCTTTTCACAAATTGAAGATGCACTCATGCAGGTCATGCAAGAGAGTTACCTTAAAAGTTAATGATCTATGTCAAGTTCTTCATTACACATTGAGACCATTTTCAAATATTGGAGAGGTTTAAGCGATTAAAGAATGAAGGATGTGATATTATATCATGCCAAACTATCGATTAAAGAATGGGGTTATGGAGATACTCAAATTTGCTATCGAAGATCGTAACTTGGCATCACTGGAGAGATGGCCACACTTAACGATTGCCATTGTCGCTGCCAGAGAGGCGGCACTAGAGAAGTGGCCTGGCACGGCAAAGAGGTAGCCCAACTTAAAGGAGAGGTAGTGGTTGTGGAAAGAACTTGATTCTCCTTCTATATGCCCTCTTGAGATATCCTATCTAGGTCTATCACAGACCCATCCCTAAGATACTTTATCCAAGCTATATTCCCTCTATGTCTCCCTTCATCATATCTTGGACATCTAGCAAACACAAGATAGAATAAAATATATTATATCTTGATTTTTATCATGACAACCAAACGGAACCATTCGGATTAGCCGTCAAACACCCCAAACTTTCTCCATTGGGCTGGTCGGCTGGTCAAGCTTAAATTAACCTGATCCAAACATTTTTTGGCCTATTTAATTCAAGCTGAGTTAGGGCGAGTTTGGGAACCACTTCCCAAGTATCTTTGGGCCTCCAAAGTCCTTTGGCCCAAATATTGAGTATTTAGTAAATATTTTGTAAAGATACTTGGCTCAAATTCAATATTGTGAAGGCTGAAAGGCCAAGGCAGCTTCAAGGCTGCCTTGAGCTTTCAGCTTTAGGCATTTTGGACAGCACCACCGAGAACATCGACTGCCACCGTCGCCGCCTCCGCAGTAAGCGCTGCCACCGCAACAAGCCGTAACAGCAAGCTGTCGCCACTGCCCTCTACGCATCCCTTCCTACCTCCTACTACCTTGCCCAGCAACGGCAAGGTCGAGCCCCACCATGGCCAAGCAAGGGTCGACCTCGCAAGCCCAGATTTGGGCTTGCAAGGTTGACCCTCGGCGTTGCCTGACGAGGCAACAACGGTGCGCGGCTCCACCTCGCCGTTGCTGCCTCACCCAGTGACGGCCAGACCTTGCAAGTCTTGATTTGGGTTTGTGAGGTCGACCCTTGACTTTGCCAAGTGCAGCCTCACGCCATTGTTGCCTCGCTCGGCGATGGTGAGGCCTCACAAGCCCAGATCTGGGCTTTCTAGGTCGACCCTCGATTTCGCCAAACAAGGCAGCTGGGCTTGCGAGGTTGAGCCCCGCCATGGCCAAGCGAGACTCGGCCTTGCCGGCGGCGCCTCTGGCCGGTCGCCGAATAGGCTGGAGATAGGGGAGGTGTGGGGAAAGGAAAAAAAATTAAAAGAAAAAAATAAAAATATAGTTTACTATAATAAAATATTCAGTTGCTAACCAGTGTAAAAACTTTTTAAATTTTTGTTTACCAAACAGCATTTTCTCAAAGTCACATTCCAAAGCAAATTTTAATTATAGTTTACTAAATAGTCTTTACATTTCACAAAATTCATTTAATTTAAAGGCTTTTGCATTTTTCTAAAGGCTTTACCCAAAAGTTAATCCAAACACACCCTTAGAGTGCATTTGGTTCAACTTTTCCAAAGTGCTTTGAGCCTCCAAAGCCCCTTGGAAAAATTATTAGGCGCTTGGAAAGTGTTTTGGAGACCCCATTAGTCAAATGCTAGCATTGAAAAAGCTGAAAGTCTAAGGTAAGTGATGATCCACCCTACACTTAAGCTCCTTGCTCCTACTCGTTCTTCCTTCTGCCTTTGCTCCATCCTTCATTGTTTCTCTTGGTGGCAGCGCCCATATTGTCCTCATAGAAAAGAATCCTCCAATTGCCATATCCTTCACAACACCTATCATTTCATGATGCGCTTTGTAGTACACAGGATTCCCATAACCCAGCCCTTGGTTTTTTGGAACCACTATGGCCATTGGAGCTCCGCCACCATTTGGCCTCAGGTATATCGGTTGGTTGTTGATCCCTTGAGCGCCGTTCAGATACACGACGCGTTGTGGTTACCATGCTTGGGCAGCTTTGGGGAACACCTATTGGAGGGTTTATGCTATTGTTTGTGGGACCTAGAGTGGCGAACATTGTTGTTCCATTTGGACTCATTGGGATTGGTTGAATGATGCACGAGGTGGTGGTTGGGCTCAAGGGGTAACCGCTTGCTTGGAACCCGTTTGAGAGATTGCCTGACTCATGTACATAAGCAGTGTTGAGCGCGTACTATGATGTAATGATCAGTGTTGTTGTCTTTAAAGGGACTTGATTAGAGGCCATTGTCATTGCATTTGGGCTGGCGATAACTGCTTGATTGGCCACTGACAAATTACTTGGATGAATGTAGTGGAAGTTCCCCTGACCCCTACACGGCGGATTCTCTGATTGAGTATAAGAAGTTTTGGGATTAGTCTATTTCTCCCCTTTTTTCATTCAAAATAGTTTTCATTCAAGGAAGTTTTCGCATTAGTCTATTTCTTCCTTTTCTCATGATCACTTGACTATCAATGCTGGAGTTTGTGGCTTGGTGTTGTGATGGTGGTGAATCAATGAAGGCTGGGAGTGGCCAAAGATGGAGTTCATTTGGGGTTTTAGATTTAGTGTTTTGAACAATTAGTTTTCGATGTTAGTGCTCTATTTCTGAAGTTCGTGAAGACAAATCAGTAAATGATAAACTCAGTGAAAGGAAGAACTAAGAAGAGGCGCAAAAGAGAGAATGAACCAACCATAGGTTGGTTGTTTTGCTCACTTGCTCAGTGTGTTATAAATTTGGGGAAAAATAAGATTGTTTGACCACAGGTTCTTCACTATTTGTGCTCTGTTTTGCATACGGTTGTCTTAGACAATGTTGTTTTCTTTCATTGGATGCATGTATGCTCGATGAAACAGGGCTAGGATGGAAAAAGATGGACGGCATTGCTTATGATGAAACATGACTAGAATGGATTTCAAGGAAGAAAATCATCATTTTAAAACAAATTAAAATTAAAAAAATTAAGTTGGAAACACCAAAGGGCTTTCCAAAAATATGTTTACCAAACAGTCTTCCATTTCCTCAAAGCCTTTTTTAGTTACAGTATACCAAATAGTCTTGCATTTTTCCAAAGCCCTTTAGACTAAAGATGTTTGCATTTGGGCAAAGACTTTCCTTAAATGCTGAACCAAATGCACCCCTAAGCCCTAAAAGGTGGAAAAAACAAAGGAAAACTCCATAAATGAAATTGAATAAACATCAAAGTTACAACACAAATCACAAATCGAGGACAATCCAAATACCAAAATCACCACTTCAACCTTTGCAAAATTTTCCATAAATGTCAAAACTAAACACAAATTGGCGATAATCCAAACAAGAATCACCTTGAGCTAGGGCTGGCAAGCTAGGCTATGGCTGCAAGCGATGACGGCTAGATTAGTGCCGGTGGCCATGGAAGAGCTGGCCCACACAAAGCTTGAAGGCACCGATGGCCGTTGAAGACAAACGGTGGTGGGAAATGAAGGTGGATGACGAAAAAAGAGAAAAATGAATAACATTTTTTCTTTTCCAATACAGCGGACACATGTCAACATATTATTGGAAATTAGTTGAAAAACACACACCACATCATTAAGTGACGTGGTGCTTTGCAACCACTAAATATTTTCTCGTGAAAATGAGTACTTCATTTTCTGAAAAATGGAAATGGGTTTGATGACCGGTAATGAGTGTGTTTTACCTCGGCTTATCCTTAACATATGTACTTGCCCCATTTCATTGAACCTTTGTACGTTCACAAGATTTATAATGTGATGTCAGATTTTTTTTTTATGTCAAAAGCTCATCAACCATAAATATTGTGATAGTGCTAGCAACAGGATAATCTCAAGATCTTGGAGGAACCTCCCTTAAACATTTTGAAGCTACTAGAGCTTGACTTTAGAACCTGTTGTTTCCAAAGACCCGTCAGATTGTGCACAAGAGCTCTGCATTTTTTAGGACCATTAGGTCCTCTTTTATGCACCCCGAAAAGATGAAAGGGCCATATTGTACTTGCAGCGAGACGGAGTGTCGTCCGTCGTGGATCAATATGGATGAGTTGGGCTTCATAAGAGATGAAGCATCTGCTGCGAGAAACAAGTAGCAATTTCTAGGCTTCTGGCTGTAGCAAAATGCTTTAAGCATAGAAAATTTTGTAGTCCTCAAGATCTTCGGCCGAAGCACATCCTCGGCCAGTAGAGGAAAATGCTGAAATAAGACGAGAATGATAAAGATCATCTTGTATTGAATGAATCCACTATAGGAATAACAAAGCGAAAAAAGGAAATTAGATGTCGAAATTCACACAAAGAAACAAGAAAGATCTATTCCCAACCGTGATTATTTAGAATTATGAAACATTGAATCAACATATTCTATAAAGTCCGAGACATCACTGCTCGACTGACGTCCTAATGAACATGCCTACAGTTGCATACTCTTCCAATCCTTTCTTGTCGACACCATCCCTCAGGAGCGATGGAAAAAACAGCCAAGATGCGGTCACCATTACAAATGTCATGGTCATCGGATCAGCCAAAGCCCCCAGTAACTGCCACTTTGCTCCAGACTTCCTTTTCACCACCACCTCGACCACCAAACATGCCCCGTGGAACACAAAAATGTTAGAGTTTTCCTAATGTGGGCTTGCCTTAATTGAAATTGTAATTGATCGTTATACGGTATTAATTTACCGTCTACATAATGGTTTAATAAAGAAATGATTTAAAGTTTTTAATGGGCCGAATATGGGCCTGGCTAGTGTGGACTGAGTCCGACTCGGTCCGTGATGAGAGGGTCCAGCTGGACTTCTATAAAAGGACCCCCCCTCTACCTTAAGTCTTTTACCATTTTGAGCTCCCTTCTCCTCCATAAGACAAGAGAGAGAGAGAGAGAGAGAGAGAGAGAGAGAGAGAGAGAGAGAGAAGCTAGAGTTGGCGGTCTCATCGACGCCAAATGATCCCGAGGCATAGAGGGGAAGTGATCCAAGCTCGTGTCGTCGGTTTTCTGAGCCGTGCGATCATAGATGCGAAATCAGGTACGCAAGCCCGATTCCTTGGCTATTTTGTTGTTAAAACCCGACTACGGCGATCCTAGGGAGCTATAGGTGATAATGGACGATCGATCGGACGGCCAACAGTTGGTATTAGAGCCGCCGTAGCTTGGTTTTAGCACGTACTGGTTTTGCCTAATTTCGTGAATTTTAGCATGTTGAAATTTAATTTTGAAAGCATATTTGGGATTGTCTCGTCGAGACAATCAAAATGGTGGGTCGCCAGCGGCTAGAGGAGGTCGCACACGCCGCCATGCGCAGCCTGAAGGAGGCGCCACGGCGGTGCGTGAGATTCACGCACCCCACACACCGGACACATTCAATACGTAGGGTGATGTCAACAATGACGTCACCCACTGCCGCACCACGAGCCAATTACGTAGTGCCACATGGCAATGACGTCAGCAATGACGTTATTGGCTAAAACTGAGTTGACCCCGACCCAACCGGTTTGACCGAGTCAACTCGAACCCAACCCGGTTGGCCGAGTCAACTCGATCCAACCCGGTCATGGTCAACAGTTGACGCGTTGATCGTTGACCGTTGACGGGGCGTCACACATGAAGGCACGTATGGTGCGTGAGGCCCATGCGTTGACGTTCTGGAGGGCGTGGGGGCGCATGTGTGGTCCAACTTTGGTGATTTTTTTCACCGTTGTGCTCGTATGGAAATTCTCTACATTGTGGTATATTCATTTAATTTTTTTTAGCCTTTTAAAGTTTTGAAAAATGCGAAAACTCTTGTGCAAGTATAATAATCAGGGGTAATTTTGTCATTTTTATTTTAATTATTTCCATACGGTTTTTGGAAATAATGAGACTGGCTTACTTGCTGAATACTACATAAGGAATGTGTAGAGCATTAATTGAGCACCGACACAAGTGAAACCCATAAATGCATGAAGCAATGCTATTGGCACTGGTTGTGATTTTAATGACAATTGCCTGTCATCAAGTTTAAAATCATACCATACGGTAAATGTGAGGCATGAAATTCATATCCCTGATGTGAGAGAGTTTTAAAGATTTGATTGAGTTGTTCTCCAAAGTGGCACGCTTAGTGAATTTGAGAATTATCAGTCTTGCATTGTGGCGGGATGTCTGCTGTTCTGATACATGATCATACTCCCAAAGGAGTGATTGTGCGTCAGATCATGAGGGATGTATGAACAACATATGACTAGGAAGTGACTGATTCTAATGATTCATCACCCAAAGATGGTGATTCACAAAAATTGGAATATATTCTTATGGTCGTTGTCATGTGGGAGTTTGCAATTGCATGTCATGTATTCTGCCCAAAGGTGATTATATGATGATGTGTGTGGACTCTCTGAAATGTGTACTTTTAAGGATTTAAAGTTACACAATGCTCACATGATGCTAATAGTAAATATTGCTTCTTTTTTCAGTCACCTTTTCTGTGAATGATACTCCATTACCATAAAGGTTCTGAATGGTTCAAACTTCAAGAAATGAAAGGAGGATTTTCTGTTTGCAATGGAATTGACAGATGTTCATGTCGCTCTTTATGAAGATAAGCCTGCTGACCTCGTAGAGACCAGCACGGTACCTAAAAAGCGCATTTTGTTGCTTGGGAAAAGAGCAATAGGATCTGCTTGCTGTTAATAAAGCGATCCATATAGGAACATTTAAAGAGTAGCCTGCCAACTGATTGCACTGCCAAGGAATGTTGGAAGCCTTGGAAGCCAAGTACCGAGTATCTTCGAATGCTGAAGATAGGACACTTGTCCAGCTACTTTTAATATGAAGTATATGGGTATAAGGTGTTAGGGACTATATCTTGAGAATGCTGGATTTGCGGACAAAACTGAAAGTCTTAGATATAGTAATCCCGATATTATGATGGTACATCAAGCCTTGAACACCCTTCCCCTTGAGTTTGGGATGATCAAGACCAGTTTCAACACATAGGATGAGACTTGGTCCGTGAATGATTTGATATCTAAAGTAGTAGCAGAAGAAAAAAATTGAAAGAAGGATGGAGGGTACAATGCCTTATTTGCTTCCAGTTCCAACAATATGAAGGGCAAGGGCCTAAATCTCGTTCTCATAAAGGTACTCGCCCTACCACTGGTTTATCTGATAACTTTGGTCAAAAGAAGGCATCTTTTAAGAAGGATGGTGATCATTGTTTTTTCTATAAGAAGAGGGGTCACATGAAGAAAGACTGCACTAAATATAAGAATTGACTATCTAAATATGAGCATACAAGTAATGATTTTTTGGCATTGGTTGTGAATCCAATATATCTGAGCCCACTAGTCTTGGTGTCTAGATAGCGGTGTGACTAATCATGTTGCATTCACCATACAGGGGTTCATAAATCAAGGAAGTCAAATTAGGATGAATTAAAGCTCATAGTGGGAGATAACAACAAAGCTGACACTGAGTTCGTAGGAGATGTCATTTTGATCATAGAGTCTAGGTTTCATATGATGTTAAGAAACACTTTCTATGTACCTTCTTTAGACGGAACTTAGTTTCTGTATCATGTTTGGAAATGTGTGGTTACTCTTTTAAAATAAAGAATAGTGTGGTTTCTATGTTCTATAATTTAAATAAGTTGGTGCTGCAAGATGTTCAATGGATTGTACAGATTGTGTTTAACTCCCAACGATATATACGTAGCTTATACATCCGAGAACGTTGTTTTTCAAAAGGACTCTTTCTAAAGAACAGTCTTACATATTGTGGCATAAACGTCTTGGTTACATTTTTAGGGAAAAGTGGAATGCTTGTAAAGGCTGAATTCTACCTACTCTTAAAGATGACCTGGAAACTTGTGTGGACCGTTATAGACGCAAGATGACTAAAATAAAGAAAAGTCTGCAGTCCGAACTTCTGACCTATTGGAGGTCGTACATACTAATAAAGTGAACCATATACTCCAATATTGTGTAGAAATTATTATTTCATCACTTTCATTGATGATATTCTCGATATGGTTATCTGTACTTGATTAAGAAAAGTCCGAGTCTCTTGATAAATTCAAGATATTTTGGACTGAATCGAGAAACAGTTGGGAAAAGTCATAAAGTTGTCAGATCTGACCGTTGTGGTGAGTATTATGGCAGACATGGCGATGCTTGGACAGCTTAAAGGGCCATTTGCCAAATACTTAGAGGATTCTGGTAGTAGCTCAATTCACTATGCTTGGAGCCCTGAACAGAATGGTGTAGCCGAAAGGGAAATCGCACCTTAATGGATATGATGAGGAGTATGATAAGTAGGACTAACCTGCTAAATTCCTATAGGTGAAGCTTTGAAGATAGCCCTTTATGTGTTGAATTGAGTTCCCACTAAGGCTGCTCCACTAACTCCTTTTGAGTTATGGACTGGATGTAAGTCCAGCTTGAATCATTTGAAGGTTTGGGGTTGTCTTGTCGAAGTGAAGCTGTATAATCCAACCTTGATAAGTTGTATCCCAAGACCACAATGTGCTATTTCGTATCATATCCAGAGCATTCAAATTATACAGATTTTACAATCCTAATGGAGGCCCAAGGATTGTGGAATCACAGACACTAAGTTTCTGGAATATGACGTGGCTGAAAAGGGTACATGTTCAGAGACTATTAAAAGTGGTAGTACGACGGGTAATACTGTATCGTTTTCTATCCCAATACAGATAGTTATTGAGCCTCCCATACCGGTGACTATGCCTGTTGAGCTTCAAGATCCTATGGTTCAAAACCGTTTCCTAATGAAGTAATTCAATCCCACAGCCGCAGATCAACTGAGGAAGTTCCACTAAGGAGGTCTGTTAGGCAAAGAGATCAGTAATCCCACCGGACTATATAGTCCATCTGGAGAACAGGACTGTGACATAGGCTGCGTAGTTGATTCAGCTACCTATAAGGATGCTGTTACCTGTGCACAATCAGACCTGTAGTTGAATGTGATGAAAGATGAGTTACAATCTATGAGACATAATGGAGTCTGGGAGCTTGTCAAGTTGCTTGCAGGTCATAGGGCAATCAGCTGCAAATGGGTCTACAAGACGAAAAGGGATTTCAAAGGAAGGTAGAAAAGTTTTAAAGCCAGACTAGTGGCTAAAGGTTTCACTCAAAGAGAAGGAGTGGATTATGAATCAACCTTCTCTCTAGTTTCTTCTAAGGATTTTTTCAAAGTGATGTGGCTTTAGTGGCTCCATTTTGACATGGAGTTACACCAGATGGACGTCAAGACTGCCTTTCTAAATGGAGATCTCGAAGAAGTCTATATGACCTCAACCTGAAGGGTTTGAAGTTGATAATTCGAGTGACCTGTTGCAGACTGAAGAAGTCATCTATGGCCTCAAGCAAGCATCTAGACAATGTATTTCAAGTTTCATAGCATTGTTACTTCATTTGGTTCGTTGAAAATAAAGTAGATCAGTGTATATACTGCAAGGTCAGTGGGAGAAATACATTTT
>JAGVVM010000939.1:0-16108 GCA_019149425.1 Psidium friedrichsthalianum | reverse complement strand
GCCACGATCTCCGCGGCTACGGCTATACTTACGCCCCCTGCCCTCGGCCTCGGGCCTACACGAGCCCGATCTTGGTGTGGGACTGTGGCCCTCCTGTCTCCGTTGCTCAATGAAAGAGGGAAGTGTTCGTTGTGGGGCACGAATGGGGAGCTGTGGTGGCGTGGCAACGTCCCTGTTCCGCCGGCCGAGTGCAGGCGCTGGTGAACCTCAGCGTCCCGTTCACATGCCACCAACCCTGGCTCGGAAGCCCCTGGAGGCCTAAGTCCGCTTATTGGTGAAGACTACTATCATGTGCAGATTCCAGGTTCTTTTTCCTCAAATTCGTCTCTTCGGTTCTGTCCAGAACATCGGCATATTACATAACGCGAGAGCCTAAAAAACAGTATATACCAGAAAAAAAATTCGATCTTGCTATGTCTAGTATCATTCTTTTCGAATTTGTGTGGTTTGGTGGTCGCATGGTTGTGCAGCTTGCTAGAACTTTGAGCTGGTTTCGCGTGGGAAGACGGTGAAGATTGGCTTATGTTGTTGTTCTTTTCTGCTCAGGATCGACATAATCTTGATTGTTTTCTTAGGAGTTTGGCTTCGCAGTCTCTGTTTCCTTCTGTCTGCAAATTGATTCGAATTGTTGTTTTTTCCCCTGGGAAATGCTGACCAACTTCCAATTATTTCGAGCCCGTATCAATTTCATTGTTCTATCACCTCATTGCTGTGAGCTCCTTATCACTTTTCTTGTCCACTTACCATCTATCATACATATGGAAGAACTTGATCTGAAAACAAGCAAATTCGAACATTTGGTCTCCAAAATTGAATGAACCCCCAAGAGAAAGGTAAACTGAATCAACTTTATCAATCGTGGTTCCCTGCTACTTTAAAACAAATAGGTACTTTGCCTTCATAGGATGCAGGCCTGTTCTCCTTTCCTTTGGTGATATGACTAAGCCTAATATTATAACTGCACTAGATAATCATAAGCATGTGATGGTCTCATGTTTGCGTGAAGAATGAATATTAAGTGATTGTTTCATTGGGGACTCTTTGTTTAATGTGTCGTGACTTTCGCTGCAATTGTTTAATGTTTGGCTTTGGTTAAAGATGCCACCTTTGTTCTACTTTCCTACTATTTAACTGATTATCTTAACCTGGTTAATCAGTCTTAGGAACTTAAAATAACATAGATAATCCATTTCTCAATCCGATTGATATCGCGCATCACTTGTGTGGAACGGCGAGGACATTCACGTGATCAATGCCACGCATCATCTTTACCTTCCTTTTTCTTTCTCTTACTACAGCGATAGAGCCGATGACGTTATGTCATCGCCATTCATCTCGCAGAATTTATCTTATCTTTGTATTCTGATTGATTGAAATGACAAGATTTTACTTATGTGACAGGGACAATACGCTACATGAATCAGTTAGATTATTCCATAACGCAGAAAATGTCTTTCAATATCTAAAATATATCTATCTGCGTGTGTTAATGATTAGCTTTGAGTTGCTGAGCTTAGTTGATTGATACTATAGGAGCCTGGAGAGATGGAAGCTGAGTTTGCTCAGATTGGTACAAGGAGAGCCCTCGAGGATTCTTGACGTAACGAAACCCAGGCCCACTTTTCTTGCCGAAAGGAAAGGGTTCGGGCACCGGCGGCGCCCCGATCTCTTGCCCTCATGGCTGACCAAGGAAGACGTTGAATATTATGCCTCCAAGTACGATACGAGAAAACAGGGTTTCTGTGATTCAACTACTACAGAGCATTGGATCTGTATGTTGCTTAACCCATTTCACTCTTGCCTTGTGAATCAGAAGCATCTTTGCATGGTAGTGTGTTTTTATTTTAGAAAACTAATGGCATCTTTCTTGGCCATGGTGATATTATGTAGAAAATGGCGACTTCAGAATATGAGTATTTGATTACCAACTCATTTCATGAAGTCTCCTTATGAAATAGTCCGAAAGACCTAACAATTCAATGCACTAATCAGTTATCACACCGACGTAGTGTCCTGACTAACCTATGACAAGAGGATTTTGTCCAAACGCTAAATATCCAATGAGTTTCTCCAACGAACCGTCCAGTAATGACATCTCATGTTAATTTCTCTGTGATGATGTTGTTGCAGGAACTGGGAGCTCAATGCACCATGGACTGGGGCTCAGATCAGAGTACCGGCCAAGTTCATGGTCGGTGACTTGGACCTCACTTACATGCTCTCGGGCACTAAAGACTTCATACACAAAGGCGGGGCTCAAGAAGTATGTGCCTTTTCTTGAGGATGTGGTGGTCATGAAGGAGGGGCTCACTTCATCCATGAGGAAAGACCTCAAGAAGTCACCAACACATTCATGCTTCTTCAAATGTTCTGAAGCTTCCGGACTTGTCCTCTTCTCAATCGAGTGTTGGTTTCCCGAAACCTATTAAAATGATGTGGGTGTGAAATAAGATTGTTCAGTGATAGTGCCAATCCCGAAATTTCTTAAATTATGTTCATGAGACTCTGAAGCAGCTAGCTTTTCTTTGCTAAATGATATTTTTTCACGTGTCCGGAGACTCCAAATGGGTTTGGTTCCCTCGATGAGGATATGTTTTGACTAGTACAAAGTGGAATCACTACAAAGGAAGCACTTGCAGGCGTCTACGTGTATGTGCCAAATTAAAAGAAGGAACTCCTGCCGAGGCCGACGAGCATGATGTTGAAGATATGAACTCAACAGCAGGTGTCAAATCAGTTTCGATCGCCTTTACGTGATGTCGAACCCATTGACCGTCTTGAAAGTTCAAACCGCCTCTTTGTTTGCTTTTCCAATCGAAAGCGGAATGAAGCCGCTCTGTGGAGTTCCACGAGGAGGTGTCGCTTGCTGATCGCAAGTAGTGTGCATCTCCGGTGGATGCTTCACTGTGGGAAATGCGGCGCGACCTGAACATCAACACAAACTTTAAAACAAACCCCCGAGTTGGTTAAAGAGAAATGAACTTCGGAAGTCTCAGCACAGAGTATTTTCTTTCCACCACAATAAACAAGCAACAAGAGTATGCACGCGGAAGAGATCATAACACCTGTTAGGAAGGGGAACAAGATGAATTGAAGTTGTATTTTGAATGAAAAAGCTACAAGACTTCCAGGGTAAAGCAAAATTTTTGTTCAGTGGTCTCTATAAGAAGATGTTGCAGAAACTCTCTGCCGAGGAGAAACAATATCTAGGCTAGACTGGCATAGTTATAACACTACTCAGAATGTTTGAAAGTACAAAGAATTACCGCTGTGGAAATTAGAAGGCTGGCCACGGGAAACAAACAGCTTGAGCAATGTCTGGAGAAAGCGATTTGCGTTCTCTGAAGCATGCGAATGTGACTGAAATGGCAGAAAGAAAGGGCATACACTTAAATAAGGTCGATGCAAAGAGAAGGACAGTGCAGGGTAAAGGTGCAGAATCCTTTTTGCCGAGCACCAAAACGAACAAACTATGCAGAACCCCGATATGCCACCTCAAAAAGGCTAGTTGACTTTCGACCTTTGAAGCTAGGATTATGTCCAATTTTTTCTTCAGGCATCTTCTCTAGTTACTGGAAACTGCGGTCGGAAAAATGTCTTCGAGGTAAGGGATTGCTCACAGTTTGATTTTGGACATCATGCGCATCGGTTAGACTTGGATTCCTGAGCTCACTGGTTCTCCTTTCGTTCACCAGGAGAATCGCACATTTGCACGTGAAGTATAAGAGTGCAACACCGAGATACGACATCAGAATGGATTCAATGATGATGACTGATCCAAATGCTGCAGCCCACACAGCACCAAAGACACTTGAGTTTTTTTTTCCAATGTAATCGTTAACAGTGACTAGTTTCCATTTCAACTAAAGATACAAAAACTGCATTGCGGCTACTTACAGTGAGCTAGCAGCGGAGTCATTGGATTTCTTCTGATCAGATTGACCGATGCTTCGGTGTACAGGGGCAATGATGACATGTCGGTACAATCTGGACAGCAACCATAGTTTCCT
This sequence comes from Psidium friedrichsthalianum, assembly GCA_019149425.1. Classification (NCBI taxonomy): domain Eukaryota; kingdom Viridiplantae; phylum Streptophyta; class Magnoliopsida; order Myrtales; family Myrtaceae; genus Psidium; species Psidium friedrichsthalianum. The sequence continues at coordinate 12,098 of JAGVVM010000939.1, read as the reverse complement.
AAATCGTTTAGTGACAACATTAACACGGCACCATGTCCTCCGCCCTGTAAAATTAAAGGCCACCTTGCTCTTAGGTAGTCTTTTGAAGTTAATATTGATCCTGCACGCACATATAAGCTGAAAAAACAAAGTGCAGGCACGGTATCTGAGTTTACCCTGGAAAAATAATTTATTTTGGAGATAGGGAATGAGCATGAATACCATCAGACAGGTCGAATGTGTATTCAGTAAGCGATGTGTCGACATAGAACACATAAATTTGTCTCGGAAAATCAAAAGGGTACTTACATGATAAACCAATTGCTGCATTACATTGTTGCAATCCTCAACTCTTCCTCGGAACCTGATTCCAGCAGCTTTTACCTTAAAGTGTTTCGAGATTGCGACATAAGTCTGAAGAGGTTGCCACTGATACGTGATCCTCAACTTCAGCTCGGTCGAGTTGATGAGCTCTGCCGGTAGGCTGGTCACCAAGAAGCCGTCGCTTACTTCCACTGAAAATTCAACTAGGAAAAGAGACCCGCCACCTGGAATATAACCCGCAGATGAAGCAATGAACTTATTTGCAGAATTAGCACCCTAAATCGGAGATCACTCAATTTGTCGCTTATACCGATCTTGAGAGTTTCCTCAATAACTAAATTAAAACCCATTCGTGTTAGTCTTTTGATTTTATAACAGAGTTGCAGAAATACTATTGTGCAATTCCACAAGTTGTCAAAGAACAGTTTCGAGTTTCAACCAAGAGCCATATGAAGATACTTGATTATCCAATTCTTATGTTCCGACTTGATCATAAATAAACAGATAAAAGAAGCATGCTGAAGATCAAAACCTGGAAAGTGAAGAAGGTCCGGATCACCGGCAAAGAAGTCAAACTTGTCTCTTTCCTTATCAAAGATCAAAGCTTCATCACCATTGAACTTCAGTATGACAAATTCAGGGACTTGGAAGAATGGAGGATCATTAATAGGTTGAACGACCACCGGTATATCCAAGTCGTTCTTTCCATTTCCATTTCTAGCCGAGGCCCGGATTGTATCCTCGCCACTGAAGTTCTGATTTCTGCGGAAAGAGCGGGAAAAAATTCCCCATAAGTAACTGGATTCTGTAAGTACTCTTAAGATTCGACGTAGTCATTGACCTAACAACATAACATTTATCTTGGTGATGACAATTTGGATAGGACACAAAATGTAGTGAAGTGAAAAGAACTCCATAAGCAAGTCAATGCGCGATGCTGTTCTTCTCGCACAAACCATCAAGCGGAATCTTTGGAGTACCCGAGATACTGGAATGACTCCAGAGCGGAATTCACTGCTTCAACACGTCCCTGTAAAATTAGTTCCTTTGCTTCTCCACTGTCTCTACTCACAGAAATCCCTCCCTGCCAGAATTCCATCAGCATGGGAGACAAAGAAACAGTCCCAAACCGTGCACTAAGACCGACAGATATGTTCGCTGTGAAGTCTGCATATGATATCCTCAGACCAGAATAACCCCTGCATAAAGACCAGGTGTTAGAGAACAAAGCACCAGGGAAACTGTCGGATAAGATACGAACAACATCAGGTCAAAGAGCGTCGAAGAAAGCTGATGAGCCCGCTTAAGCTGAAAAATTATACCCGAATTTGGGGCAGGTTGTATCTTCAACGGCTTGCAGTTGAGTTGGAAAGGAGACAAACTGGGGTGGAATTTTAAGCACCCCTATGCTTACAGTAGCGGTTGCGTTATTGCCATTAACATCAGATATTGTGTAAAGGAACGTGTCATTCCCGTAGTAATCTTTGTAAGGAGTGTATCTGAGGAGCCGTTCATACTGAAGTATCGAGCCATGACCTGGCTGACAAGTAAGACTCGTATCATATAGGATTCGCGTAACAAGCATCTTGGAAGGTCAAGTTTTCAACAAAATCTCTACATCTACCTACAAATATATCATGCTTTCACCGTCAAATTGCAAAGTGACCAGAGGATAAACACAGAAATGGACTCAATGTGATGATTTCTGTTAGTATTCACAGCCCAAAAGATCAGAAAAAGGAATTTGTTTGTTTCCATTTGCTCTGCGGATGGGATTGCAGAATTGCGACAAATTCGAAATTTACAGTGCAGACTCGGGTTGCATGCAACTGCGTAACTGGGCTACTAAGAATTAGAGGAAGCAAGGGAACAAAGAAAAAGATCACAGATAAGGTTCTCTACCTGAGAAAAGTAAATGATACTTGCGTTGTCTCCTGCGAAGTAATCATTTGCTAAGACATCAATGGCGATGGACTCGTCCTCCCATACAGATACAGCATCTTCATAAGCTTTTGGAAAATATTCACCTGGGAGACATTGAAACTATCGATCAGAAGTATTTCAAAAACAAAACTTTACTAAGGTCCAAATGGTTCTTTGTGCTTGGGGGTCTTGTTATAGGCTTCAGAAAGCTTATTTTTCCATCTTCTCTGTTTCCTTTTATGACCATCTTTATAAAGCAAAATTATCTCATGATTTCAGAATTTTTTTTTCCTTACTGCCATACACATTGATCCCCAGGGAAGATGGTGAAAAGCGGTTTCCATCAAGTGCTGCACTCATCTCGTAAGTTCCAACGTCTGGTGCAACGTAGTAAACGGTATATGAACCGTCGTTGTTGTCTGTAAAATCCCAACTCGAAGATCCGGAACTGTTTGTCGAAACAATCTCCAATTTCAACCTTGAATGTTGTGAGACTACAGGGTTGTAGAATGTATCCATCAGCCTCACTATGACTTCGTTTTTAATCAGCTTCGGAACCTTAGCGTCATATTTCACAACTCCAGAAACTGACATGTTAACCTCACCTGCAAAATGTTGGGATCTCATTTATTAACAACGGCTTTCAAAACAGATGGATGAACAGACTGGAGAGTTCAAACATGTTCATACAATTTGTGGTAATATTTGGCTGGCAACCAGCAATAGAAAGATCGTGATTAGTAAGCAGCAAACAAAAAGACAAAGATTCACATTGATAATGCTATTTCTTTCCGGAAACTGGAAAATTTAACAACTTGCATGTACCTGCTCTCACTTCCTTTTTGATTGGATGACCATTATTCAGGAATACATTTCCACAGTAGACATAAACATCGTAGATCCCACTCTTATCAGGTGCATAAACAATATTGAAAGCACTGGCACGCGCATTCGAGCTCCCGCCAGACTGGTTCCAACACCAAAAAATAATTCACAAACACGCGAAAATGAAAAAAAAACTAACTGCTTCAGTCAAGCATAGCGGCATCTTACGTGGTTGGTGAGGTCAACAGAAGGCCCGGGAGCAGGCGCTGTCTGGCTCATAGCACCGAACCTCGGTACTCTACTAGTTGCGCTTCCTGGCACAATTGTATGTCCTCATAAAAGGTGCACATGCACAAATAATCTTAAAATGAACTGAGGAGATGGATGCAGCTGATGCACAATGCGCATACCATTGATCAACTGCACAGGGTATATGTGTGGCCATATAGTGTAAGAGTCGATTTCCCTTATGATTTGCACTCGGACCATGTCTACTTCTACTGGAGATGGGTACTGGAAAAGGTCATTCAAGTAGACTGAAAATTCCTCAGTCACTCCCGCCATGGAACTGTTTAATCCAGAAACATTTACAACACTTTTTGAGGCGTCGCAATAACCTATTAAAGTTTAACACAATAAACGGCTCAGAAAGGGGACAGATTAATTGGAAGCATAATAAACAGGTGACCTAAATCGACCCTTAACGAATTTCTTATCTTGCAGAGGTTATTTCATCATAAGCTAGTGTCTCAAAGTTGGCCCTCTTAGTGGTCTCAAGGAGCTCTTGATCTACTAGGGACTATTAGTATGAAATCTTTCGACACTGGAAAGAAGAAAATGTACCCCCTGAGGGACAAGTTTAGTAGGCATTTCCTAATCATGAATTGACGTGTACTAAGTCACATATAAAAAGAAAGTGGTGTAAGTTTGTTACGAATTGCCAGACAAAAGCCCAGAAAGAGCATAATACGAGGCCAATCCAGTGTATGTAAAAAAAAAAAAAAGCGACATGCACCTGTGAAGACGCTAAAAGCATATGGCATGTTTGCTATGCTTTTGCCATGCCTTGCGTCGAATATGCTCAGCAAGAAGCTGCCTACTTCTACGGCACTGAAGGAAAACAACTGTATTCCTGGCGCCACTTCTTCCAAGTGCAAATCCGCTATAGGAATGGACAAATTTGTGCCTTGTTCGACAACGTCAACATCGAATGCATGCAGTCCTGGAATGAGGTTTCCACTCTGATCTAGCTGGTGTATGAAGATTTCCACCTTCGAAAATATTTGCCAGTTAGTTGTGTCAGACTTCCACTTAGCTAAACAGCTGGAAACATCTAGAGGTCCTGGAATTCAACGCAAACCAACCTAGTGTTTCAGTGCGGCCGTATAATCATAGAGAATACAAGAAATGAAACAGTGAAATGATCCATAAGAGATCCAATATTAACACAGTATTCACATCAAGGCATAATCAACTAAAGATGTTGCCCGGATCTCAGCTGTCTGTCCACGCTCTGGTGATCATTCTCAATCGACACATTCTTTTTGACGTCGCAAATGCCAAAGATTTTGGCAACCCTACCATTGCTTTTGAGATATGCAGAAAAATGCACCGACCTGGATTCACTTGGAAGGGAAGCGGAGAGCCATTGAGGTTTTGTCCTCGCCCTAGGACTTGTAATAAGAAATTTCCGGCCATGGAAGCTGTGAACTCGATGATGATAAACCCGAATTCATTCCAACTCAAGGAATTGATATTTGGTGTGCTTGCGACTGATTTGTTTGCATAGAGTGAAGATATTGTGAAATTATACGAGTCCAGTGGCATGTCCGATGATGATATATTATTCCCAAAAGCGTCCTTCGGAAGGACCAAAAGGGCTGCTTTTGTTCCCGCTACAAACTCATGCACAAGCCCAAGCCAAGAGACTGGGAAGACAGATGCATAGACAGGACCTTCAATCGAACAAGAGAGGACTGAGAAAGATAGAAGCTTTTGGAATAGGAGAGAAATTGAACAGTTTACGAGACATGAAAGATTAAGATGGAATTTAGCTTTCATGCAATCCAAAGGAGAGCAATTGCATGGCAATGACACATTCATGAACGACATATGCACGCGAAGAGGATCCATTTCACAGGACCATCAACAGTTAATTTCAATTTCATGTTTTTAGATTATGCCCGTTTCTCCTATCACCTCAAATGAATTACAGAATTAAACTTGATGGTGACATTGTGAAATGATCAAGAGGACCAACCGCGCACAAGCTGGTGACCGAACAACAACTGAAAACAAGTCAAGCAAGTTATGACTAATTTCTTAGTACTATGAACTAATCTAAAGAAAAAGTCTCGATCTTTTTTCCATGATAAGAATGCACTCAAAGAGACATTACCGCAGAAATCCTGCACAGAAAAACTAAAAGAACCTGGGACAACTTGGAAATGGAGAGATGAATCCATCACTTTGAAACTGCTCTCACTTATGATCACATTGAACAAACCAGCCATGATGGGAGTGAAGACAATCCTCCAGTTGCTAGGATCAGCCCCAAATTCCAAAAGTATCCCCGAAACATAGGAACTATTCCCTGTCTTTCCATTCACAGCAATACTGGGCCTGAAACCGCTCGCTTCAAGGGAGGTCATGTTGTCGACGTTGCCCATAACTTTAATGTTGATGGTCGCTGCATCACCAGCTCGGAACGTGTTGTTGTCGTTCGACCAACTAAATGCAAAACTGGGCACTCCTCTTTCTGCTATAGAGAGAGGGGGGGAGTCAGCGATGACACGACATATTTAAACTTCCATTCATGAAGCAGGGAAAGCAGAAAAAATGGAAACTTTGAAGTGGGTTTGATGCATTGTCGCGAACGAGCGTGACCTTGGGGTTGAGACGAGAAGGCAGTGGGAAGAGAAGAGAGGGTCACGACTGCCACCATGAGCAAGGATAAGTACTCTGAGCAAAATGCCATGATTACCAGAGAGAGAGAGAGAGAGAGAGAGAGTGAATTTTTCTCTCAATGGTAGGGCCAGTGGAGAAGAAGGTTATTGATGGAGGGTATTGTCTCTAATAGGGGCGAGGAGATGGAGAGTGATCGTGGCCGTTGGATTTTCGGCGGTTAGCGACGGTTGAGCATTGTAGAAGGAAGTGGGAAGCATTTCTTTCCTTCTCTTTTTCCCTACAGAGAGACACAGGTGAAAAAGAAATTTCAAAATTGCACAAAGCCCTATGAGCTTTACGGTTTATTACACATTTTTTACTTTTAAAAATTAAAAATGTTTCTAAGTACAATATTATCCCCCCTTTTTAAGAAAAAATATCTTTTTTTTGTCAAGATAAGTATAATATCGACTAATCAAATGCGGAAAAAAGAGACCAAAGTACGACGGCCTGTACAAAAACAACCTCCACCTGAAGCAACACTAACATTGCAGGGGGTGCAGGGCTAACGAGATAAAGCGCAATGGGCTACAAGGCAACAGGACCCCAAAGAGACAAAGGAAGACACGGCAAGGCCAAAACAGAGGCCAAAAAACTACGCAAAATGACCCAAAACTATACAATAGAGCCAGGTCAGGCGAGGACCGAAAGGGAGCAGTCCCAAGAAGTCAGAATCCATATGTTCCTAGGGGTATCATCAACACCCTGCAGAGTAAGGGCCTTGTCTTGGACAGCCTTAGAAAGGTGCTTCTTAAGGGCTGCGACATCACAGGTCTGATTTCTAAAGATGATGTGGTTGCGCTTCGTCCAAATCAAATGGCAAAGCGCAACAAATGAAAAGCGAGCAATGCAGTGGTGAAATTGGTGGCCACCAAAGTGGTTAATGGCCCAGTGAAGGTTATCCAGCCACATTCTGTTGCTCCACATGAGGTTGCATTTGGCCGCTCAAAAGCGAGCCAAGGAATCCATGAAGTTACACCCGAAGAATGGGTGATCAATAGAGTCCGGTCTACACCAGCAAAAGGGGCAAACACCTTTGTAATTCTACAGTAATTCAGCAAGAATACCTGTGTGGGCAGCCTGTTGAAAGTAATAAGCCACATAAGGAAGGCATGATGGGGGTGATATGGCGATCCAAATGAATTGGTGCCAATCGACTACTCTGCCTTTGCGCCTAACATCGTCCCACGCGGAAGAGACGGAGAAAACACCCGAGGGTTGACAAAGCCAAATGAGCTGATCACGTCTATCAGGGCTAAAGCCGGGGGAAATCAAGCCAGGAAGCCAGCTGGTTCAGAGTTGATGAAGGGAGAAAGACCCCACCACAAAAATCACGGACCAAAGCCTTCCGTGGAATGCCTGATAGATATATTTCCCTATCCAAGAAAAGCGTATGAAATGGCCCCCGCGAATGCCATGAATCAAACCAAATGATACAGAATCTCCATTGCCAATCTGCCACTGGGACCTAGCAAGAAACAGAGGTCGAAGTCCCAAGATTTTCTTCTAAGCCCAGGAGCAAATGGTCGGCACTTTAAAAGAAAAACTATCTTTTGTCCTTGATTTAAAAAAAATTGTGGAGAAAATAAATCAACTAATGTTCATATTAGATAGTGTCAATGATAGAACTTAAATTTGATGAATATTCCAATAAGTTAATTCTTATTAAAACAAACAAATTAAAGCAATATGGAAAAGGCATTAGCAACAAAACGGCCAAGTTATGAAGATCGGATGCTCATTATGTATATTTAGATGGTTAATTAATGTGGAAAAATCGATGAGTTAGTATAGTACCTATAAATATCACATCGGATTTTGGTTAGTCATTTCCTTTTATGAATTGAGGATGTCACTTCCTTTTTCAGTTAATCAATTATCAATCAAACATTCAAATAACATAATGTGTAAACAATTTTTTTTTCATTTAACTTTTTATTATTGAGGCATTTTCCCCTTTTTATGTAATTTATCTTTATTCTTTTTCTTAAAAGATCTTTTTTAGGTATTTTAAAATGGCTACAGTTATAAATCATCGACAATTTTTTTTTAGGTATGAGTAATATTGATTTATTCTATTAGTATTTTGGTTATTTCAGTTTTCTCTTATTTTCAATATTTTTCATTTTTACAATCATTAAGGTTAAAAGAGAAATTTCCTTGAAAAGGAAATTAAAATATACTTTAATACTTTAAAAGTCATGTACATTGTACTTGTCAATGGAGAAAACGAACCAACTGTAATAACATGAAAGTTTGGATGTGTTTTGCATAATAGTTCAAAGTTCAAGAACAAACATATGTTATTCCAAACAAATAATGGGACTTTTGAGCAATCTCCCCAAAAGAATTACTTTTATTGTGATGAATTTCAAATTTTTTAAGGGATGTGTGCACTAAAACTCCTAAAACTTGTCACGAAAGTATATTTGAATCTTAAAACTTACAGAAAGTGCATTCAAGTCTTGAAACCTATTAAATTGATGCAATCAATTCGTTCTGTTAACTCCATCCATTAAGACTAACGAAAACTGCTCCATGGCTTTGTTTAATATTTTATCTCTTTTACATGATGATGACGTGACCAACACATGAAACATAATGTTAAAATGATATCGCTTTGGTGTAAATTCTAACTAACTTTTTAACCAAAATATTAATAGAAAAAAATTTTTAAAAAAAGAAAAAAAAAAACCAAAGGCAAGGGCAACAAGCCCTTGCCACCATCTCCCCGTAGCAGGAAAGGGCCAGCGAGGGCTCGACCACGGCTGCTGGGGCCTTGGCTACCGCCCTGGCCTTTGGCTTTTTCTTTTCATATGTGTGTTATTAAAATACTTTTTTTTAATGGTTTAATTTTATTTAGTTAAGATTTTGATTAAAAATTTATAATTTAGGCCAAAATGACGTCATTTTGGCCTTATATTTCATGTTTTAGCCACGTCATCGCCACGTGGGCAAGAAAAAGTATTAAAAAAAGTGACGTCAGTATTTTCCGTTAGTCTAAATGGACAGAGCTAAAGGAAGGACTCGATCACATCAATTTGATAAGTTTTAGGATTTGATTGCATTTTTTGTAAATTTTAAGACTCAATTGTACTTTCTTAACAAGTTTTAGGACTTCTGTGCAAATATCCTTTTTAAAGGACCTATTTGCTTTTCAATATTGAGACCATGTATCGCCCAACAATCCAGCTTCTTGTATACGGTTTCGCCGGTTTAACCATGTTTTGTCCGATTCGATCCCATTTAACCCCTTATGAATTTCGGTTCAATCTTCGAAACGGAAGCTTTTTCTAAGAGTTGGCTCTCAGAATAGTCGTGAAAAATCCCACTATCATATCTCTCCCTCGCACCTCGCACTTATGAAGTCAGTACTTTTTAGAAGCTTGCTAACATCCCTGTCATTACCAACTTAACAAAAATTTCATATTTTTACCACTTATTACACTTTTATCGATTAGTTCTAAACCTTTTAATTTTGCTAAATTGAATTTAAACATTTTCACGTTTTGTTAATTGAATCCATCCGGCCACTTTGACAAAAAATTGCTGACTTGGACACTGAATATCCTAAGTGGTACTGTCGACACTGATGTAGATAGTTTTTAACATTATTTTAATTTTTTTTTCAAATTTTGTATTTATTTGTTCTTTTCTTTTCTTTTCTTACTTTTTCTTTACTATGGCCAACGCACCGGGCCCTCGCCAACCACTACGCGAGGCCATTTGGTCGTGGCGAGGTCACCCAGATCTGAGTAACGCTACATCGGCCGCGACTAGCGAGGGTCCATAGTAAAGAAAAAGTAAGAAAAAATAAAGAAAAGAAAAGAAAAAATAAAAAGTAACAAAATTAAAAAAATACTAAAATATTATTGAAAATTATTCACGTCAACATGGCAGTGCCACATAGGATGGCCAGTGTATGTGTCAGCGATTTGTGTCCTAAATGAGCCGGATAGACTCAATTGGCAAAACACAAAAATCTTTAGAACTCAATTGGCAAAATGAAAAAGTTTAGGACTAAATTGGCAAAAGTGCAATAGGTTTAGGATTTTTTGGACAATTTTACCCCAAATTTGTGTGATGTTTACATCCACACAGAAGCAAATGAACTCAACCCCCTCTTGAGAGAAGACACAGAATATCACAAGCACTTATTGAGAGGTCTTCTTTAAATTTGATTAAGATAGTTTGTTAAGTACTAGGCATAACCATGGGGATTTTGGAGGTCTTCAGCAACTTTATACATTTCCAAGGCAATGTCTTTGCCCGCCTGAACGCCTTTCCCTTTGAGCTCAACATCGCCTTTAGTATAATAGGCGCTTGTCGCTTCGATGAGGCAAATTTTGTTTATTAGGCACTTCACTTGTATCAATAGATTTATATTTTGACTTTCAAATTAGTAATAAGGTTACTTTAAGAAGGGGCTCGAAAAGGAATCTGTTATATTTTGTTTTAGGGTTTTTTTTAGAAAGGGCTATAAAAGGAATTTGTTGCATATATATTGAAAAGATTACTTTCCCTTTTGCCCAAGAAACCCTTTGTTTTTCCTTCTTCTTATTAGATCTTTTGATCTTGGATTGTACGCTTGTACTGATTATTGAAGATAGTGAAACCCCTCTCTCTCCCCGTGGTTTTTCCCGTTTTTGGGTTTTCCACGTATATCGCGTCTCGTGCGTTTTATTTTACTTTCAACGTTCGCTATTTCGCGCTTGAATTTGTGCGTCTCTTGGCGTTTTTCCGTAACAAACTGGTATCAGAGCGAAGGAATTTCGATCTTTTGTTTGAGATGGCATCTATCAAGTTCGAAGTGGCACCCTTCGATGGTCAAAACAATTTCAGGCTATGGAGGATCAAGATGAAGGCTTTGTTACGTCGAGAAGGCTCAGTAAGAGCTTTGGATGGGAATTATCTCGATGATATGACTGTAGCAGAGATCGAGGAGATGGAAGAGAAGGCGCACAGCACTATCCAATTGTCGTTGTCTGACAAGGTGCTTCGTGAAGTTGCCGATGAAGAAACAGCTTCGGGATTGTGGCAAAAGTTAGAGAGTCTCTACATGAAGAAATCTCTTATGACGAGATTATTCTTGAAGCAGCATCTTTATACGCTAAAAATGCAAGAAGATACTCCTATTCAAGAACATCTAGATGAATTTAATAAAATCGTTATGGATATGAAAAATTTAGATTTGAAGTTAGATGATGAAGACCAAGCTATAATTGTGTTATGTTCGCTACCGAGCTCGTATGCGAATTTTGTGAATTCTATGTTGTATGGAAGAGAATCCATAACTCTTGAGGATGTGAAGGCCTCGCTGAATTCCGCGGAGATGCGTACAAAGTTGAATGCGAGTAGTAGTGCAGATAAAGCTGATGGCTTAGTTGTTAGGGGAAGGTTGAATCATCGAGATAGACGCAGTAATAGTAAAGGGCGTTCGAAGTCTAGGTCAGGCCAAGATAAGAGAAAAGTTGAGTGTTACTATTGTCACAAGTTTGGACACTATAAAAACGAGTGTCCTTTACTTAAGGCTAAGGGAAAAAGGTCGATGGAGAGTTCTGATTCGGCTAGTCTGGTGAAAGATAATGAGTCTGCTAATGTAGATAATGTTCTTACTGTTTTGTCTTCGGATTGTCATGTAGACGATGAATGGATTTTGGATTCAGCATGTTCATACCATATGTGCCCAAATAGAGATTGGTTCCACACATATGAGAAAGTCACTGGTGGTTCAGTTTTGATGGGCAATAATGCAGTTTGTAGGATTATGGGTATTGGTACGGTGCAGATTAAATGTTATAACAAAGTAGTAAGAACTTTAACAGATGTTAGACACATCCCAGATTTGAAGAAGAACCTTATTTCATTGAGCAGTTTGGATTCCAGTGGATGTATGTGCACTGGTGGAGGTGGAGTTTTTAAAATTTCGAAAGGCTCCTTGATTGTGATGAGAGGTAACAAGAAAAATGGTCTTTACGTTCTGCAGGGAAGTACCGTTGTGGGTTCTTTAAATATATCATCCTCTTCAGATTCTAATAAATCAAGATTATGGCATATGCGGTTGGGCTACATGAGCGAAAGAGGAATGAATATATTAAGTA
>JAGVVM010000938.1:0-14451 GCA_019149425.1 Psidium friedrichsthalianum | reverse complement strand
CGAGAATGACGAACAATCGTGGCTCGATTAAATGGTAAAATTGATCGAGCGACGGTGGTGAGGTGGCTCGGTCGAACGATGGCAAGCTCGGGCCAAGTAGTGATAAGCTCGGGCCAAAGCAACGATGAGCTCGGGCCACGACGCAGCAGCAACTTCACTTGCAGCCGAGAGAATGAAGAGGTACAGCAGCAGTTCACGGCAGAGGAGCACAGCAGCAGCAATAACGGCCAAGAAACTTCAGCTGAGAGGAAGAAAATGAAGATCCAGCAGCTGGATATCAAGTAGTCAAAAGAGGGGAGCTGCAGCAGAAATTCCAACAGCTCACCGCAGCAAAAGAAGGAAGAAAGAAGCAGCAACACAGAGGAGCAGCCGAGGAGTAGCAAACGAATAGGAACAACAGCTGCAGGTAAGTTGACGCAGAAGAAAAACGCAGCAGCAACACGAACAACCAGCCAAGAAACGAAGTGCAACGGTAGACAATTCACGGTAAAGGCAGCAGCAGAAGGAACAAGCTGAAGATGCAGAGGGCCGCCGAGTGAAACAGTCGAGAAAGGAGAAGATTGAAGCAGAAGAATTGGAAGAAAACATGCCAGCTGCAGCAGAAATTCTTACACGCACAGTGGGAATTAATGGCTCCAGATCATGCCATTTTGTCTCACTTGCATGGGGATTTGGAGCTCAGTAGGTAAGGGTGAATGAAGAAGTGAAAAGTGGAGGGCGCGTGGGCTCCTAGGGGAGGGATTTCAGCCAAAGTGTAAGAAGGAAAGTGGGGTTGGTGGAGGGCAAGTGTAATTCGGCTGGAGGAGGAATTTAGCCAAAATAAAAAAAGAAGGGTGGTGTCCAAAAGTCATAATTTCTCTAGTCTTCACGTGGATAAGTTTGAGGGACTTCACATCTTTGGTGGCCAAAGTAAAAGTTGTGCTTTTTCTTAAAAGTCGAAACTGCTGCTTCTGGGTGATCAATGAGAATAATGCAAGCAAAAGAACGTTATCCGAATGACTTTCCAGAATAACCAGGTCATTGTGCAAGAAAAGATAATACTGTTGGTTAAGGATTCGACGTTAAATTGTAAGTTTCTCAATAAGATCTTGTCATTTTTGTAGTGCCAAGCAGGATAAACCCAGGAGTTGCAAACAAAGTGGATCTGACCATGACGGGGGACATCTTTGAGAGTGACTATCTTGAGGAACAACTCAATGCGACGATTATTTCTAATCATAAATGCTCCTGGAACTCCCGTCTCCACGTCCAAATGATGTGTCAACTGAATGCCAATTCACCTGATGCCGAACAAGCGCTTGCATTCACCAGATCCTCCTGGTGTACTGGTTTCCCAAGTTTCCCTCGCAACTCGTTCCCTACACAGCAGTAACTTTCCAATGAAATCCAGCGAATGAGGATATTATTCTCGAGAACGCAGCATATGTTGAAGGATGATATGAGTCAGGAACATTAGATTATCTTGATCCTAAGTAATTTAACCATTCCAGAATGATTTAGCTATTGAGAATTTTACCGGAAGACATCGACTTTCACTGTATGCTTGAACCGGGCTTAGTCTGAATTTACTCTATGAATCGATAGCATAATGCTCCGATCCCAGAAGGAGAAAACGGAAAGCCCCGAATAACAACTTGATTACAAGGAGATTCATCGTAACCCATGTTATGAGCATTGACATCCATACATTAGGTGGATCTGCAAGACCTCTGAGAGATTTTATGCCGAGAAGAGAATGAACCTCGCATATCTTCTGGATTCTAATTTGATGAGTTTGCCATACATCCAGCAACCCTTTTAGAAATGATCGGGCACCGAATCAACTCTACACACCTCCAAGTGCCTATGTTCTACATATCAAACACCTAGAAATGAAAGCAACGAGATGGCAAAGTAAAGTAGCAGCTTCACAAGCTAATAATGCACCCAGAAGTCATCTAGTACCTGTTATGCATCATCGGTAGTTCAAGTTCCTTAGTGTTGTGCACAACAATTTCTTGAAACCATTGGGAAGATACTGGCGAGTCTTCTTGTCCGATCCATAACCAATATTTAGCATCAAAGTACATCCATTGAACTTTCTGCTCACTTGGGAATCAATACCTTTGGGCCGCCGCCAGCTTGTCTGTTAATAACAAGCAAACAGTATGGTGAGAGCCAATACAACCAACCCAGAAACCTTACATGGTTAACAACAAGCCCCAAAAATCCTACATGGTTAACAAGACAGCCAAGAAAATCTCACATTTCAAATCACAAAAAAGAATGAAACTAGGAATGGGCATGTGAAAAAGCCATGTCAGATGGATAAAAAATGTGATCAGGGATAAAGTAACTGTTAGCCAGTAGATGTGAAGCTAACGGTGTCGCAAGACTTGTTCAGGTGTTTTATTTTTGCCCAGAAAAACAAAATGTCCAGCTACATGATGAATTAAAATCAGGACATCAGATAGCATGGGCAGAAACTCTATCAAGAAATATAAGGAAATTGACACAAAAAAAGGGAAGGAGAAAATCACACAAAGGATTAAATAACAAGATTTGCAATCTCAGCCGAAGATGGTGATAATTTTAGATATAATCACATAAAAATGATGACAATGGGACGTTTGCATCATAGATTGCAGAAAAGAAAGGAACCAGAATGTCCAGACAGGTCAACAACTGAAACAAAAAGAATGATTAAAACACTTCCAAACCAAATTCTGCTACAAACTTGTTCAGCTGGTAGTGCAGGTTAAATAAAAATCATCTAACAACAGAATTGATAGTTAGAAAAGAAAATCAGATTCAAGAAAAATTAATTTAACAGCAAGACAAACACCTCAAGAAGGAAGACTAGAAAACAAGCATAAAAGTTGTAAAGATGTAAAGCACAAATGAAACAACTGAACCTTACAACTTAAGCAACAGATGTTTAGATATCTGATAAAATGTCAATCAACAGATGCAAGTAAGACTGGGGCGACAAAACACTATCATCATCTATCTCTGCGAAACAACCTCCTTGGAGGGAGCCACAGAGGAGCAAACACTGTAAAATCCAAACAAATAGACACGTGAAATTGCGCATCTGTCCCCAACAACGTTGGACCAAATCGTAAAATGTAATTTTCGAAAAAGAACACCGGGGAACCCGTAAGAAAATGAGATTGCAACAACTGAATCTGCTGCATCATCAAATGAGCAAGTGAACAAACAGAGAAAGCAGGGGAAGAAGAACACACAATAGACATCAAAACCAATAAAAACGAGAAAGTGTATACCTTGAAAGAGATCTTGCAGTCGCTCTGGGCCCTCTTGAACTGCTTGACCTGCTTCTTGACGATCTTCTTTGGCAACAAATGCACCGCCACCTTCGCCTCCCACCTCCTTCATTTATAGGGATGTTCACTGGAAATTGCTAAACGGAGACCGAAATTCTCCATGTCTTCACTCTATCTCACCTAGACTAACCAACTAACAATCTTAGGTCTAACTATCACCACAACAACTTCGCCAGAGCCTCCCGAAGACCTCGCACAGTCCGGCGAAAAAATGCAGATTCCAGCCAACATTATTTTTTTTTCATTTTCTTCCATTCAAACTCAGTTTCACGGCTACGGTAAACACAGAAAAGGTTCAAATGACATACCTGAAAGCATTAGACCATGAGTTATCACCGATCAATCACCACCAGATCCGAGGTACCCACGAGGCTCGGTCGAGGTTTGGTCCGTGCGATTTTATCGTTCCAATGCACAAATAAGGCGACAAACAGGTTCAGAAACTATTATAGATGCAAATCAAAGGCCAAAACAATAGATAAACACGATCGGAAGCTCTCGATCTTCACTCGAAATTCCGGCTCACTTCGGCATTTTATCAAGCATATGGCGTGCGGCTTTTACAGCTGCAAATGGTTCATCGACGGGTTGAATCGATCGCAACAAAGTCTATATTTGAGCTATTTAGACCTGTATTGATCGTCGCTACCCCTTGGATTAGCTCGGTTTGATCGGCGTCAAACCGAGCCGAACTAGAACAGCAGAACAGAGGCACTATGCAGGCGGGAAGTACGACATACCTGTGGTGGCGTAGAAGCGGCGCGGCGGCGGGGGCGGTGGTTCGACTCGCAGAAATTCCCCCCCCCCCCCCCCCAACTGTTCATCCACAGGTTCCCTATGCTAAAAACTCCTGTAACAAACTTTTTTTTTTACACTTAGAATTGAGTTTGTTACGCCAGCTGGCCGTCGGAAGTTACCCAGAAGCTGCTGTTGGAGGCCTCATCTTGGCGAGTTCAAGCCGTTTTATTTTGGGGCTTCGTTTACGCGTGCAAGGAAAGAACCATGCTGATTCCGTGCGCTGCGTCAACTGGGTGACCGATCGGTCAATCCGAGCCAGTTGACTCGATTTCTCTTTTTTGATCTAATTCATCGCCAGTTTAATCCCTTTTTGTGAAATTGGAGCTAAATTGGACTCCTAGACACGTTTAGGATTTGTCTATGGGTAATTTTCGACCAATTGGCTCAATTAACTGGAAAAAAAAAACAAATTTATGACAACGTCATGCAAAAATTGGCCAATTGATACCCCTAACGACCATTTCTTGCAATGCATTATGCATGCCCGATTATTATACTTGATAAGCTATTTTTCGAATTTTTTGAAATTTAGGGTGCTAAAAATAACCTAATCCTAGAAAACATTTTCTCCCTATCGAAAAAAAACTCATCCAAAGTGAAGAAATATTTTTCCTCTAGAGGAAACATTTTTCTTATTTTTTTCCTCTCTTTCACACTTCCTTTCTTTATAATTATGTCTTTACTTTCTTTTCATTTTGATTTTTTTTTGAAAAAAATTGAAAATTTCTCTCTTTTTTTTTTTTTCATTCTTCCTCCTCCTTCCTCCTTCCGTGGCTTCCTCCTTCCTCTACTGACCACGGACCTCGATGATGTGCAGTAGCCTGGCAATCGGTCCGTGATGTGGGCCGGCATGTTGGAGGCTCGATGGTCCCAACTATCCGTATACTCGAAATCATACTAATACAAATACATGCATGTGTGGATTGCTGGAAATTAGTCTTCGAGTCTTCGCCCACAATTCTCTATTTTTTTTCTCCACTCTTATTTTCACTTTTTAATGAGAGAGAGAAGAGAGAGAGAGGAGAGTCAAAATGAGATGTGATTGGTCTTCGTCTTCTTGTTTCGTAGCAGTAGCAATTGAAGGAAGATGTGACTCGTCTTCGGTCATTGCCAACCACTTTTCTCAGCTCATAATCTACTCTCTAGATCGATTGGAATCCCAAATCCAACAAAACCAGTTTTGGAGAGCTCAGGACTCGCCGATCTCGGCCGACCCCAGATTGTCGGGATTAGCCAAGCCTTGAGCTCGCCTATAACTGTAAAAAAAGAAATATATAAATAATTTAAATTTAAATTTTTAAAAAATAAAAAATGAAAACAAAAATAGAAAAAAATTATTAAAAAGGGAGTTCATGGAAAAAAATCATAGCCAATTTCCATACCAAACACAAAGCAACTAAATAAATAATAAAAATTTCCCAAAACAATGTAGCTATTTTGTTTGCATTGTTCTAATATATCACTTAATTTATCATCATTTTCATGAGTATAAATTAATTTGAATTACATTATCGGTAAATAAATAACATAATAAATCTTTAAATGGAAAGATTCATTTAAGCAACTGGTAAGTAGAATTCTAACGATTTGGGAAACATCTCTTCAAAATTTTTTTGTTTTTTTTTTCATTTGCGCATAAAAATTTGACCGTTCTTTCTTATTTCGAGTGTTCCATAAAAATTGAATTTATATTTTTTTTTGGATTGAGAAAATATCAAGAGTTTTTAAACTATCTTATACATATAAATTAAACATGACAAGCACATTTTACATGAAAAAATTGTCCACTAAAAGCGGATTTACAAATCTTTTTCAGTTCAACAATTGAAGCGGTATTTGCTGTGGTATTATCAAAATCAATTGAAAATATTTTATTAAGAAAATAATATCTTCTAAAATTTTTCTAATTAATCTATAAATTATTTGTCGTATGCCTATTATCAAAAACTCTAAATGCAATAACTCTTTTTTGAATATTCCAATCATCATCTATCCATGACATTTTATACCATATAAGAATTAAATTGCTAATGATCACTCCAAATATCGCTATCTATATGCACACGTCCATTAAAATTCATAAAAAAATTTGTAAATTTTTTTTTCCTTTTTATAAGGATTTTTAATTTCTCATTTACGTGTATTTCTAAAAACATGTTTTGCTTGTGGAACATATGCATTTGTATAATTGATTAAAATCAAATCTTTTACTAAAAGTAAATGATAATATTTTTAACAAAAAAAATATACCTAATTTGTCACGCCCGAACGCCCACGAGCGCGCGACGCACCAACACCTTGCACAACGACGGTCGTACATGCGACGTCCCAGACGGTCGCCGAACTGGAAAACCTTAATATCCGAATTTGCGCTACGGAAGCGATACCTTACCCCCTGACAACAAATGATTCAGGACTAGCCAACCATAACACTAATATATTTACATAATCTGCTCCATTTTACCTTGAATATCGGCGTTACAAATATTAAAAACAACCACGTAATCCCAGGGCGACCCACATTCCTTCAGCAACTACCGATTCACCATCAATGTGTCTTGCCACTGGGGTACTCCGCCGCCTGAGATCAAATCATGTTATATCCATCGCCTGTTTGATGTTCTAGGGTCTGAAAAATAAGGGCAACCCTTATGAGAACAAATCTCAGCAAGCTAACCTCTAAATCCCTTCCTCCAGAATACCACACACACCCTCAGACCCCAACTCCATGCCTCATCCAGGCATTCAAACCACAGAATCACAATTCTCAAATATTATTTGAATACGAACAACGGGTCCCAATAATTTTGGAATAGTATATAATATTTCTCGGGCCCTATTTTGCATATAAATTCTCCATAACCCATTTTTCGGTACTCGTTCCACACGGTACTCAAAAACTTGTCATTTTAAACCAAAATTAAATTGGAAACAGCACGTGAACATGTTCGTGGGTCGTGAACAGTAATTCAAAACACGATTTGGCCCGTTTTCGCATAAAATGGCCCAAAAATGCATTTTTCGGTACCCGAACCTCGCGGGACAAAATTGGACCCCACACCAACCACCACCAACAGCATTATTCAAGCATGGACAGCAACATTTCATCAAACCACAGAATATTCACAGCCCCACAGAATTTAATTTGCGCAAATACGACAATTCCGGCAATTTTTCCTAAACCGATTTACCTCGAATCGGACCCTAGAGCTAGTCCATGGCATGTCCAATATTCCAATCGAGAAATAGAGGTTTAACTTACCTAAACAAAGTCAGAACAGGGCTGAGGATGCGGCGATGACCGGCGGTAACGACGACAACGGCGGATTCCGGCGGATTAAGTTCGAACCCAGGCTGTTCAAGGGCTGAACGAGTTGGTTCACAAGCTGAAAATCAATGTTTTCACATGGAAATGAGCTCTAGGGGTCGCTGGGGTCAACATATATTAATATGAACCCTATATGAAATTCGGGTAACAAAAGACTGGTTCGTCGACCGAAATGTCAAAGCAGATTTGAAAGGTCAAACGACCTCCGATCGAAGTGATTCAAGTTGGAATAGAACCACAAGACATTGAACTACAACATACCCGAAAATCGCTATGATCCAACGGTCGGATTTTCGTCGACGGCCGATTGAAGTCGGCAACAGAAATCTGGAACCCAATAGAGAGAGAGGGAAAAATCCGAAAATGAAAGAGAGGGAGAGAGGAGAGAGATTCTGCTGCAAATAATGGAGGAGAGAGAGTGGTTTGATAATAAATATCCTAGAGATAATAATTGAAAATCACTATTCACTGAAAGCGACATAAGCTGAACGAATTGACTGATTTTTGGACTACCAGTGAAATTTGGACTGATAAACTTGGGCCTCAATTATTTTCAGTCAAAGCTGGTCAAATTGGTCAAAAAGATGACCGACGAGACATTTCTCGAAATTCGTGAAATTTCAGGACCGAAAGGGCTCAATCGGTGCTGATTTGGCTCAATCGCGATTGGAAAATAACTCCGGATTTCGTCGTAAAATTTTCTAGCCTCTCTAAAAATATTCTTACCCTCATGCCATGGATTCTAGTACAAGACGGGAGAGATATGGCAATTTTCAATTTTTCCCTTCCTCTAGATACTCTGAAGTCAAACTGCCAATTTCACGCCTTTCAAGGCGATGTCCAAATTTTGTCTCTCAATCCTCGAAAATCTAATATTATTTATCTTACAGACAATCGAAATTCGGGATGTCACATAATTCTTCTTTATAATTTTTTTAATTATAACGAAATAAAGGAAAAGTGTTAGAATTAGCGTATTTGGAAATTTGTTATTGCTTGGTATCAATTCCTGTTTCGGTTGGATGTTTCGCCTTAAGTTGCAGATTAAATGTTCCATATCCTTGTCCACCAATATATTTGTATCTTTTTTTACAATGTTGACAAACTACTTCATACATTTTTGGAGCTTCATCAAATTTTTCATCTTTATGAAAAGGTCCCATACATTAGATGTAATCTCTCGCTCCTTTGTTGTTGACATTTTTTCGATTCCAATAAAAGAATGAAGACTCTTTATGTATAGACTTGCTCCATATTAGGGAAAACATTGATTTCATCATCTACACCAACTCTCCAATCTCCATAATCACGAGGATCAAGAGGATAATCAAATTCCCCTATTGTGCTCTTACCTTTGTTACTGGCTCTACTTCTACTTGCCCTTTTTTTTTATATACAAAAAATATATGGTATAATAAAAAAAAATATAGGGTATGAAAAAGAATTTGAAACAGAAAATTATTAAAGAAGATAATAAATAAAGAAATTAAGAAATTATAGAACCCAGAGCATAATTGAGAGTTAAAGAGAATTTGAGAGAATTAAGAACTAGAGAGAATTTGAGGAGAATTAGGGCGCGCATGGCAACCATTCTGTTCCCGAAACTCATTCTGGAACAGAAATAGATTTTTCTATTTCTGTTCCAGAATGAGTTTCTGAGCAAAAAAAATGTGTTTGATAACGAAACTAATTTCTAATCCTATAACAGAAATTCGTTTGACAAAAATTGAAAATTTTACTTTTCCTACGGCGGCGGCGGCGGCGGCGGCCGGCGACCGGCAGCGGCGGCGGTCGGCGGCGGCGGTGGCGGCGGCGGCGGTGGGGAACAGAAATCAATTTCTGTTTCTCTGAGAAACAAAAAATTTTTGTTTCTGATTTCTTGTCCAAATCTATTTCTGGAACAACTTTTGTTCCAGAAACAGAAAAAATAGAAAGAATTTATCAAACGAATTTCTCGTCCAGAAACCATTCTGGAACAAAAATTCTGTTCCAGAATGGTTTTCATGCGCGCCTTAAGAACTAGAGAGAATTTTAGAGAATTGAAATGAATAGAGAATTTGGGTGAAAAAATGAAGATGGAATGGGTTCGAATGGCCAATTCCGATTGGTTTGGAACCCTCGGTTTGGGCCTAGTTCCAAATTTTAAGCCACGGCCGGTTCCGGTTCTAAGCTGTGGACCCAATCAATAGGCTAGTTTCGGTTTGACTAGGCTGATTTTGGGCCAAAGCCGGCCTATGGCCATGACTAATTCAAAGAGTATGCGAGCTTCGGAGAGAGCATCTTCAAGGTTGACATCGGTGACTTCAAGGATGTTGGGTGAGGGCTTGCAGGGCCTTGCCGTGCCAGACAACTGACAGAGGGAATATAATGAACAGTGGAAGGAAAGAATAGGAAAATAAAGTTAAAAGAAAAAAAAATCAGAAAATATTTAAAAATATGCAAAACAACAATATTTCGACCATGTTAGTCGTTAACTGTCCTATATGGCATGGTCAATGCTGACTAATCGTCAAGTCATCGATTTTTTACTAAAATGGTCCAAGGTACAACATTGAAAAATCATCAAAAGATTTTTAGATTATATTGACTAATTAAAAAGTTTAAAATTGAATTAACGACCACACATCACATTTAGAGTTATTTGGACAATATTCCTCAAAATTTACAACATCACAAATTACAATTACAAAGAAAGAAGCAACCTATCACTTATGTGAGGCTTGTTGCGAAAGATGAAACGAAATTAATGGAGATAATGGGAAATCGGAGGAAGTGAAAAAAATAGAGACACGGCTACACCATCTTTCAATACGTTAAAGTGATTTTTTTTTTATAACAATGACCATAACCTAGAACTCTTTATGGCCAAAAAACTTTCGAACTAAAATTACCGTCTATAATTAATTTAAAAGAGTCGATACAATTTTGTGAATCAATCAACGAAGAGATTAAACGGGCATATCTCATTTTAAATGCACTTTCTAAATTTATGTTGTCTTGCGTGTTATTTTTTACATGACTATTATAAGTACAAATGAAACTGAAACATTACATTAAAATCAATTGATGACAACCGTCATAATAAAGATTTTAGAATTGTCTGTACTAAAGATTTGGATTTTAATATAAATAATTCATGTGCTTGATGGGAAAACTGAATTACTGGAAACAGTAGCCGAAACTCGTATTTTCAAGATGTGATATGTAATATATATGGTCGTAAGGAAAAAAAGTTTTTTATTAACTGGTATGTATACTTTTTGTTTGGTTTATTTTATAATTGATATATAAACAAATCAACCTAAACAATGAAAGGAGGATAATCTATTGCTTTTCATGGTACTCCAATAGTCATTACGTGCAAGTTTAAGGTATCCACTTTGTGGGTCATAAATTTTCTTTCTATTATTCCTTTTTAACGGACAATGCTTATAGAGACAAGAAAGTAATTCATTAACAGTAGGGCAAAAGCCACCAAAAACTCCAACTATGTCCATATGGCGTATATATCCTACACTTTTTTGTGACACCAAAAAATCCCAAACCATTACCTGTATGATACATTTACCCCCCATTAAGGTTCCGCCAATGAGTACCATTAAAAATCTGCTTATTTGGACACCAGAAAGCAAATGATATTCACATGGTGCCCAAATGGCTTAAGCGAGATAACAACAATGTTTTTTTGGCTAAAAAATCATTTGACAGAACATTGACACATAAGCAAAAGTTTGGGTTTTTTTTATGTTACAGGAAAAAGTATAGATTAAATGGGTAAGAATGGGCATGGGTCGGGGGTTTTTGTATCACAAGAAAAAGTTTAGGGTAAATTTGTCATAGTGGACATAGTTTGGAGTTTTTGGTGGCTTTTTCCCCTAAAAATAAGTAGAAGTTTTAACTCATATGTGAAAAAAGAAGAAGTAATCCAGACATAGAAAAAGTTGGCTTCTATATAACACAAAATGCAAACATGTATAACACAATGTCAGTCAACACAAAAGGTCAAAAATAATTGAATTTTAATTTCATTAGACTTTCTGGAATCAGCATTGATCAAATATTGAAAGGATTAAAGTACTTTATACGAGTTCATCTCCCTTATAGAATCCTTGCATGATTATTCTTCAGGTCTCGCAACTTCAATCAAGTTGTTGAACTCATTCAACTGTTATCCATATAATAATCAGACTGAAATAGGGTACAAGACAACACAATAGGTTTTATAAAATTTAATCTCTCATTAGTTAATCAATTAATTGTCTTTATTATACTTTGTATATTTGGCTATGAAGTTTCGCATATTCCATTTGTTAAAGGAAACACCTTAATGAATTGATTCAATGGAAGGATATTGTGATTTCTGTTTTTTCACTTACTCCATCTCCCACTATCTTCAATACTTTGTTTTATCTATTCAACTATCGACGCACTCCCTACTTGATTCCCTCACATTCTCTCTTGGTTGTTTGGTTCTCTATTTTCTTTTCTTATTTTCCTCCTGTTTGGAAGCTTTTCTCTTTCGATTTAGTCTGGATTTGAAAACTTCTCTCCCATTTCGGGAGATTTTTGTCCCAATCTAGTCTAGATTTGGGATTTTTGAGTGTATGTTTTGGAGTTTCACTTTCCTTGGATTTCATTAGTGAACAAGTTTACTTTTGAAGGAGATTAGATAAGTT
This sequence comes from Psidium friedrichsthalianum, assembly GCA_019149425.1. NCBI lineage: Eukaryota > Viridiplantae > Streptophyta > Magnoliopsida > Myrtales > Myrtaceae > Psidium > Psidium friedrichsthalianum. Next base: position 2,323 of record JAGVVM010000938.1, on the reverse strand, counting down.
TTGTGAATGTTTTGCTCTAATAAGTAGTAGATCTATGCTCATTCAACCTTTTTAGTTTGCTCGGTGATGGTATTGGGGATGCCAAACATAGGCGCGTACCACCGAATGGAAGCCATAGGATCAGATGGAGTTCTCGATGTGTGTTTATTACTAAAACGAATTTGATGATCGGCCATCGATTTTAGTGTGAAGAAGTCATACTCGTGCTCTTTGATGGTGAGACCTATGTTTTGGTGATTTCTCTTTTGTTCGGAGCTTATTTTCTTTTGAAATTGTTTGGAATTTATCTTAGTTTAAAGTGTGCTCTTTGAACTGAGATGCTTTTCTTTTGTAATTCATTGAAGAAGTGAATGAAATGTTATTTTGACAAAAAAAAAAGCATAACATATCTAAATTTTTAGTTTAATATTATCTAAATACAAATGAAATATCATATATAACTTTAGATAAGCATCATCAAATTAAAGTATAATCTTATTTCGCAATGGAGTTTGAATGGAGTAAATCAATTAATCCTTTTTTACGATTATCCATAATTTTGGCCATAAAATTTCTTGCTATTGTGCTTAAATATACTTTCTTAAGTTTTTATTTTTATATCGCTTAAATGCAATCAAATGTATATAACATTAAAGAATGATCGAATTAAAGTATTTTCTTATTTCATAATGGAGTTTGGATGGAGTAATAGAGAAATGTTTGCATGTGAAAACAGGATATGGCCAAGGAAAAGGGTAGGAAAAAAAAGAGAAGAGGGAGGGGGGGGGGGGGGGTTGGGGTGCACATACAAATTGATTACACCCTCTCCAAATTATGTGAGATATTTTTTATGAAGAGAGACTGAAAGAACAGAAAAGAGGCTGTACAATATCTTCAATTCGTTAAAATGAATATTTCTTTTTAACAAAGAGCATAACACGTAACTTTTTTTTTTTACAATATCTTCCACATTGACTCCCTATTTCTTTGACATAAATATGATATTTACATATTTATACCCAAAGAAGAGCATAACACGGAACTTTTTATGGCCAATATCTTTCAATTCGCTAATGTAAATATTTATTTTTTAACAAAGAGCATAACCAGGGACTTTTTTATGGCAATGCTACAGAGTTATCGTTCACTTAGATAATTCGCAGGGGCTGTTATGGATTTTATTTGGTAAAAAAAGCTTGAAAACAAAACTATCTTTTAGATTTGATATATTCTACGGAAAGATTTGAATCTTAAAACACCAAACCAAGAGGGAACTATATCTTGCCAGCCATGATAAAGGAATGTTCACTCAAGTAAATAAAGAAAAACAAGCGATAAGATTTGAGAAACGATTTGTTGAAAAAGGAAGTTAAATTGGGGTAATCCTACGTCGAAGAGGAAACTGGAATCTGCAAAGACTGTCTTCCTGTGACATCCCAAATTTCGGTTGTCTATAAGATAAATAATATTAGATTTTCGAGAATTGAGAGGCAAAACTTGGACATCGTCTTGAAAGGCGTGAAATTGGCAGTTTGGCTTCAAAGTGTCTAAAGAAAGGGCGAAATTGAAAATTGCCATCTTGCCCCCATCTTATATTAGAATTCATGGCATGAGGGTAAAAATATTTTTAGAGAGGCTAGAAAAATTTTACAACGAAATTCGGAGTCATTTTTCGATCGCGATTGAGCCAAATCAGCACCGATTGAGCCTCTATCGGTTCTGAAATTTCACGAATTTCGAGAAATGTCTCGTCGATTATCTTTTTGACCAATTTGACCAGCTTTGACCGAAATTATTAATGCCCAAGCTTTATCAGTCCGAAAATTTACTAATAGTCCAAAAATCAGTCCATTCGTTCAGCTTTATGTCGCTTTCGGTGAATAGTCACCGGCAATAATTATCCTTAAGATATTTATTGGTCAAACCACTCTCTCTCCTCCATAATTTCTACCAGATTCTCTCTCTCTCTCTCTCTCTCTCTCTCTCTCTCTCTCTCTCTCTCTCTATTTCGGATTTCTCTCTCTCTCCCTACTGAATTCCAGCTTCCTGCCACCAACTTTGATCGGCTGTCGACAGAAATCCGACTGTTGGATTTTCGTGATTTTTGGATATGTTGTACTCCTATCCGGGGTGAGTTCACAGAACTTTGAATCACTCCGATCCGAGGTCGTTTAACCTTCCAAATCTGCTTCGCCATGTCAGTCGACGAACTAGTCTTTTGATACCCGAATTTCATATAGGGCTCATATTGATATATGTTGACCCCAGCCACCCCTAGAGCTCATTTTCATGTGAAAATATTGATTTTTCAGCATATAAACCATTCCATTCAGCCCTTGAACAG
>JAGVVM010000937.1:0-60194 GCA_019149425.1 Psidium friedrichsthalianum | reverse complement strand
GGGGGAGAGGGGATCACATATTCATGCTTACATGTCCACGTTCGCATCTATACAATCGCATGTCCATAATTTGTCATGTTCACGTTTTGCTTATCTATGGCCCAATTATCATCTATGCATTTATAATCTAAAAGGTAAAAATACAAAAAAAGAAGAAGAGAAAAGAACACTCACTAGACCTTGGATAAATCAAGCAAGAGTTACCAATCAGGATATCCTGAAATTAGTACCGAAAGGGTATTATGTTTTTAATTAACTAGTGTAACCAAGTTCTCGACGACTCCAATAATCTCTGATTCGTAGAAGTAATTTAGTTCTCCTGCTAATTTACTTAAGTTCTAATCGACTTACGCAAAAATGATTAGTGGTCTACTCTAAATTCTAAAATCATTTGGAAACAAAAATCAAGTTGGCGATTCGGTAGGGTTTGGACGAGTCCGTATTAGTTAGTCCAATCTATTACTTGATAATCCGTTAACGCTGGGGAAATTTTTGGGCCATCGATTATTCGGGTCGCGACAGCTTGGCGACTCCACTGAGGAATTGTTCTTTAAATATTTAAAAAATTGAAGAACAATGGACTTAGGCTTGAAAAATTCATGAAATTCCATTTGATTTGACAATTGGGTTGAATCCTAATTCTTAGCTGTTTTTAATGGTTTTAACAGAATGGGGAGTTAAAGGGTGTGTGTTTGATTAACCTCTTGTTTTGCAAGCTTGGTGTATGAAATTGTGATTTAATTTATTGAAACATTGAGCGTGTGTGTATTTAAATGTTGTGCATGATTAATCGCTTTAGCACTACATCACACCGTCCCGTGACCGGTACCTAGGCCACTAGTTTTAGGATGTGGTATTGTGATTCGGTTCAGCGTTCACACGTGAGATCCATATTGAAAGTTAGTCTAAATTCAATCCTAAACCCCTTTTCAAAATGAGTTTCAAAAAGTTAGGCCTCAGGCTCGTAAGATTACCGAAGTACAGGGGCTATAATTTTTAACCTTCGAGCAGCCGAAGTGAAAGACTCGACTAATCTTGGTTACATCGTGGGATCACGACTTAATTTTGATTATGTGCGCGAGATTGTCGCTTGCCATAAGTTCTTTCGCTTTAATTTGTGGGCCCTTTAGGATAGTTAGAATAAGGTAACCCACGAGTCATGTGCTGGCTATGTGATTTGTATTTTTGTAAGGTAAAGTAGTTCTCGGAACTTTATCTTGTATTTATTTTTGGTCGGTCCATGTTAGGTGTCATCAATTTTGAAAACTTAAACATCGTAGTCATTTTTTTTAAGGACAATGAAAAAATCAAAATCAGGTTGGCGTAACCATTTCTGAAAAGATGGATGCTGAAAAATGAAAAAATCAGGAATTTTGTTGACCAATAAAAAGTTTTGTCACAACTCTTTCCTTAACACTCTCATGGATACAAAATTTTCTTGACAAATTTTTTTTCCAATACAATGAAAAAACAAAGTGGATTAATATTAGAGTCATGGGGCCGACCTCTCTTAGGTCACATACTCTTACTTTCTCTACTTTTGGCAAGAATTATGGTGCGCTAGGTGGAGCAAAATTGGGTCTCATTGATGAGAAATGCCAAGAACGATCTTGAGGAATGCGAAAAGATGGACAATTACCGTGTCTTAACCGTATAACCTTTGGGCAAGTGAAGAAGTCAATCCTCCCAGGGATAGAATCGTGTCAATTAGTAAGACACGTATGGACTATGTATTTATGATGGGGCAGTGATTTATCCGGATTAGGCTAGACAATCAACATGAGACTCTAGAAGATCATGCTCTATTATTGAGCGTGGTGCATGTGATACTGATTTTTAATCATCTTTTCTCTTTTAAAATTAATAAATTCATAAAAGTTTGAAAAATTAAAAAATCACCTTTGGAGAATCTTGGCTAAGCCTAGGGAACCAATTTGACCAAAAAATAATTTTCCATATTTTCAGTATTTTTCGGTATTTTTATTTTCGAAAATTCATTGAAAATCAAGAAAGTACCTATGAACTCCATACATGCTTGCGGTGCTTAGTTTTTGATTAATATAGTGAAAAACATGAGATCGGATTCCACCATAGTCGGATTTTTTGAGCTTCCATAAGTATAGATCCCACTGTTAGATCGAGCTAGATTTTAGATATGTATAGAGCCTGCATTGAGACAATTTCAACGAGCCCAAGATCTCCCAAATCGAGAAAATCCCACCGTTGGATGTCCCCAGAAAGCTCTCGGCCGTCCCGCGGTCATCTTCAACCTTGGTTCTTTGACCAGTCAACGTTCGTTGACTGGTCAATGGCTGAGATGGTGCTGATGTGGATGCCACGTGTCATGCCACGTCAGCAGCCCTTTTTTTAAAATAAAGAATATTTTTAAAATAAAAAAAATCATAAAACAATAATTTTTTGAAAATAAAAAAGTCTTTATGATCTGGTGGCCACGAATTTGCCACGTGTCACCTCTGTAGCCTTCGGATTAGAAATAATAAATAAAAATTGAAAAAATGCAATAAAAATCTAAAAAATGAAAAAAATTCATAAAAATCATAAAAAATTCTTAAAAAATTCCAGAAAATCAGAAAAATCCCAAAAATTAGAAACAGGCCATTTCAATTGGCCAATTCTATTTTGATGATTTATTCACGTGTCGCGTCCACATGTCCGCGTTCACATGTCGTGTATGCATGTTCACGCATGCATGATTCGCATACACATGTTACATACGCATGTCCATATACGCATGTCACGTTCGAACGTCCATGTACGTATGTCGCATTCGCATATCATATTCGCGTTCAAACGTCCATATACGCATGTCGTATTGAACTTAACACCGTGGTCATTTTTTCGAAGAAAATAAAAATAAAAAAATCAAATTGGTGAGTCATTTCTGAAAAGATGAATGCATAAAAATCCCCTCGGGAAATTTTGTTGACTAATAAAAGATTTTGTCGACTAATCAAAGATTTTATCGGATCTTTCCTTAATGCTTCAATGGAGACAAGATTTTCTTGACAAATTTACCCTTGAAAATTCATTGTGATAAAAGGAGAAAATTCCTTCGGGAAATTTGCTAAATATCAAAGGACTTTATCACATTTTTTTCTGAGTTATAAAATCTGCAAGAAAATCCTTTCTGAGAAATTCACTCATGTCTTCCCAAGATAAGTTTCTTTGATTTCTCGACAAAAATGGAAAAAACGGTGTTGGACCAATTAAGAAAGTCATAGATCGATCTCTCTTGGGTCATATACTCATTACTTGCTCTACTTTTGCAGGAAATTATAGGTGCTCCAGCGGGAGCAAAATTAGGCTCATTGATGATAACAATATTCCAGGAACGTTCTTGAGGAATGCGAAAAGACAGGAAATTGCCGACGTCTTAGCCATTAACCTCAGGGCAAGCGAAGAAATCGATCCTCTCGGGGACAGAATCGTGTCAATCAGTGAGCACGTATGAGCTATGTATTTTGATGGGCCGGTGAATTTATCCAGATCAAGCATAGGGAGTAGGAGAAATGCACAAATTGTGTAGTCAGAACCCAAGAAGCAAGCCCGACCCTACAACGCCTTCCTGGCTAAATTGGTTAAAGCATTTGATGGAGGACCGGTGCTCTATTATTGAGCATGGTACACAGGTATTTCTGCCGATGCTACAGGCGACCGACACAAACAAGTGGACGCTGAAAAGTACAAAGCATGAGTGAAGTGGGGCACACAACAAGCAGCCTATTTCACTTATTTGGCACATTGATCGAGGGTAATAATTTACATAACTGGTCACGGGTCTCAATGTGACCAATGGGGGCCACACTGAATCCTTCTTCAATATTCTCAATATCATCGACTGAAGCGACTAACAAAAACATTAAGAAGAATGTTAAGCCTCGACGTTTCCAGTGCCTTAAGTCGTTCTATCATGCTATGTGGAAGAAGAGATGAAGGGAAGATTAAAGCATAAACATATGAAACCTTTCTTTCATTCCATACATTAAAAGCCTTACAACAAGTCATTGAGGAGGAAAAATAAAATCAAATTGAGCCCTAATAAGCATCACAAAAGAGCTCAACTAACTCTCCATGAAGTTAATGCTTTGCCTACACTGAGCGGTCTGGGATTCGAGATCCGCAAGCTTAAAGAATATGTGAGCGCATTTCTTTTTCTGCCTGGCTGCGCTGGCCTCGTGATGTTCAACGGCGAATTTCAGATTCTCGATCAAGTCTCTCTCGAGAACTATATTCGCCGTTAGGTCTTCGAGCCTCTCCTCTAACCAATCACATCTGAACTTTATCACGATGTCACTTGGGTTATGCTCGAAGTAAGTCTAATTCAAAGCTAGGTTCTCCACTAACTTCTCCCTCTCGTGAACCAATAGTGAGGCCTGTTTATCAGCAGACTTGATGGCCTTCTTGTGGCGCACAACCGTGAGTTCTGTAGATTCTAGGCATTTAGACCGATCCTGGTAGCGAGCTTTCACGATGCGAGTTAAGGTGATCGTTTTGTAGGTGTTTCGGCAAGCCTCCAGAAAGTTGATAAAGATGTGTGAGAATGCCCTGTATTCCCTCTCCAAATTGGTGCCTTCGATCGGAGAGGCACTTATCTCCCTGAACAGATTGAAGATCTTAGCGTACTCGGATGATGAGCTATGTAAATATAGCCTCGGCCAAGAAAGTGATAAAGCCTCTCCCATTTGACCATAACTTCAGTCGGGAAGATGTGCGTGGAAAGATCGGCCATTATCGTTGAAATGATAGAGGAGAGAATCAAGGCAGACGAGTGGAATGCGAAAGTGTTAATCCGCCTCGCGTTAAGTATTGATTTCAGAGTGCCATCCTCTGTTGATCGAATTTCCCTATTTGCCCTTTACTTTCGGTGTCATCCCTGTTAGCTCGAATCCCCTATCCATGGGTATACTACTGGTCTACAATCTCAAGCTAAGCAAGTTTGAAATCTTTGCGAAAAAGTTTGAGAGGATGCTACTACTTTGAAAAGAAGAAGAAAAAGATGACTGGAGTGGGAGACAAGGCAAACTTTAGTAGAAAATAAGAAAGGACTTGTCTCCATTCGTAGACAGAGTGAAAGCTCACTTGCAACACCGACGCTTGAGACAGGCGAAAGAAATAGTGACAGGGGTCCTACCACTATGAAAAAACGAAAGAAGAAAGATTTGAGCGAGAGATATGGTAAAAAAGTTGAGAAAGACAGTAATCTTAGGAGAAGCGATACAATTTTTGAATTTACGCCTAAATCCTAAAAGGGGCGTCCTCTTGGTAGTCCTCATCCATGCTCAAAGGAGAACCTTAAATCATACATGGTCGCTCAGAAAAAACCAGAGAGAGTGAAAATACAAGGAAGAATAGCAAATCTTAAGGGACCAGTAACCAGTCAAGAATGTCTCAACCCAACATGTTTGAGAGCTATTTTCACTTGCTGAGTATGGGAGATTTTGAAGAGTTCGAGACTACATTCGGCCCTGAGACCATGGAACCCGACCCTTCCACCAACGACGTCCGAGATCTCAATAAAGACAATGGTGACAACAACAACAGGCAAAAGAAGCGTTACCATCGCCATACTGAGTATCAAATTCAAAAGGTTGAAGGTTTCTTCTTGGAGTGTCTTAACCTAGATAATAAACAGAGAAATGATCTGAGCCAAGAGCTAGAGCTGGAACTTTCACAAGTCAAGTTTTGATTCCAAAATAGGCGAACCTGAGTGAAGACTTGCCATGAGCGCCGTGAAAACGAGTTCCTAAAAGCCGAAAATGAAAAACTCCGAGCAGAGAACATGAGGTATAGAGAAGCTTTTGACACTGTGACCTACCCTAACTGCGGTGGCCTCTTCACCCTTAACGAAATGCAGCATCTAATGATCGAAAATGCCCGTTTGAGAGGTGAGTTAGGTCAATTCCCAGCAGAATCAAGTTCTATTAGAGGAATGCGCAAGAAGACCGATCCTATGGGGTTAGTATTGATGCCTTCCGAGGAAAATGAGATGTGTTACCACCAATCAAGTGGCATTGATGACGAGCTTACCACCATGATCAACTAGTTCGATGTTGATGAGGTTCTAAGACTGTAATGTTCATACGGAGCTTGTACTTCGAAGCCTGTGATGACGGGTCCTTCAACATCACCGATGCGTACCTGATTCGAAATAAAGCTAACTGATCATTGGAGAGCCTGCAAAGGAAGCAGAACCAATCCTGAACGGATGCATATGTTTTATTCCTTTGCGTGGGATACTTTCTGCTTTTATAGATATCTAGAATTAATGCAAAAGTAAGAAGTAGTGATCTTCTTTCCTCTTATTAAGTGCTCGGATCCTTTACTGCACCAAATTTAGGATAAAATTAGTTGCGACTAAAATGTTAGGAGTATGCCCTAAAGTAATCATGTGATGGTCACATGTGTGGCATAAATATTGTACTATCGATATTGCATTAATGGTAAGACGCATGTTTATTCATCTTGTCTCTTTATTTTAGATGAATAAAGTCCATTAGATCAGTTGAAACTGATACCCATTCTTGAGACGTTAAGAATGTGTGTGACGGGTCATTAGTTGGTCTCTGATCTTCAAATTGGTTTCTGGTTGAAGGATCGTGGATTGAGCATCCACGAGCCGATTGGGAACAGTGTGTTCACAGCCTCGCTATTGAGCATTAGATGCCCAATAAGGATGACGAGTCACAAGTCATCGGACGTTAGATGTTTAAGTTGGAACACAGGTGTTCGTATTGAAACGAGTTCGATCGAATTCACCGAACGTGACGAAAGAGCGATTGACTAACATGGAGGCTTCGTGCTCGGTCAATATCTCAATCGCTCTTGGCTTTGGTGTGTTAATGGTCCTTAGACCTGAGCTGCGATGATGGCTTACATATTAGAAGGCTGTGGTTCACAGGTACGATGTTGGCCGATCATTGATGTGCTTCTGTGCATGATGGTCACAGTCCTCCATATACGATCTCATAGGCATGGGCAATAGTTGGGATCTGTCTTCTCATTAGATGAGGTTGATGTCTTGTGCGATCTATGCGTGATCGTGTATTAGAAAGTCCTTGGCCAAGGCAAAAGTCGAGAGGAGTCTCGTCGAATGCATGTCAGATAGATTCGTGCATATGATCGAATTTGTGGGTTTAACTCCGATATCCATGGCCCTTATTCGATTGGGACATGGTAAGACAGAAGGACTGAATAACACCGAACTAAGGCCAACAAGTTCACTTTATCGTCGTACTTCATTCTGACTGGGTAATCGTGACATGTTGCTAGACGTCACTCACGGTTTGTGGGATCTAAGGATTGATTTGGGACGATCAATTCCTTGAGGAATCTCACTGCCAGCTCAGGGGTGAGCTTAGGAATGTCACACACCTTAACCGACATCTAGCGATGTCCATAACGAAGATGGGGTCGCGAGAATGTGACATGACTATCTGCATAGCCAAAAGGAGTTGAAATGGATTGGATTCGTTTCCTTTTTTCTAATGCTCACTTAAGAACGAAATAAATGGCACAGGCATGACATCAGAATGATGTCATGGATAATGTAATGGTTACATCATGCATGCATCATCATTGGATAAGAATTGTTATCCAAAAGAAAGGATAAGGAAGGTTATCCTCTAGAAAATGTCAAAAGTAGGATAGGATTTTCTATTCGTTTTGACAGAGACGTTTTGCACGTCAAACGATGTGATTTGATCACGAAACTCGAGGACTTCAAGCCTAAAATGTCTAGAGCCCGTGGATAAGGGATACAACCCAAAATGACGCCATTTGGGGCCGCCCAAATGGGCACCCACGACCAACCGATGGGTTGGTCAAAGTCGGCAAAAATTGCCACCTTTGACCACCGCTCAATGGGCGGGGCCCACGTGGCTGGTCAAAGACGATTTGACCACCTTTGACCAGCATCCAGCTGGCCACGTGGGTTAACTAGAAGCCCATGTGGTGGCCTCCCATTGGCCACCACGTGAGGCGGTTTAATGAGGGGCGGTTTATACAGCCCTTCCCGCCTCATTCTCTCCCTCACTCATCCTCTATAAATAGAGGTTAGGCCCTCAAGTTCAAACGGTTAGAAAGTTATGAGAGTCACACATATACGTGCCAAATTTCGTGAGAAGTGAGCTCAAGAATCGATCAATTTGGATACACAAAGTTTGTGTTTTCATTGGTTAAAAACGACGGGTTTGGATTGAGATGCCACGAGGATTACTAGCATAATCCAAGAGCCGTTTCTTCGAATCTCCATCTTCAAGGTCGCAAGGGTGTTGGGGCGTGTTTGAACTAGACGCTTGACACCTCTTGGGCTCGACAAAGAAGCAGACCTGCATCCATTTTCTGTTATCCAGGTACGTTTCTAAACTAGCTTTAGAAAGTTCGATTTTTCGATTAAAGTATATGAGAATTTCTAAGACGATCTTGGCGCTGTTTGAATTTATTTTCTTCCACTGCGCATATGACATGTTTTCATGTATGTAACGAGTGCCTGGGACCGCTAGAAACGCAACATAAAAGTTCGTACAAACTTGAAGGGTGACTCCGTATCATTTTGATTTACCCTTAATTGCTCCAGTTTTAAATTGAGTCCCTTCTATTCTCAGGAATTTGTAAACTGTCCTGAGAGCACAATTATACCCAAATACAAGGTTCTCTTGTTGAACAAAACTTGGGGCAAATTAATTCGTGGACATAGCCACTGGATAAATAGCTTCAAATAAGGAAATCACGGGTGACAAGCCCAAGCATATCAAAGAAAGGTAATTTTGTATCGTTTCAATTTACCCATAATCGTCTTGAGTTCTGAATTAATTTATTTCATTCTTAACAAAAATTGTAAATTGCCATGACGCGGAATTGCCCGACGCAATGCAACAAGACCACGTCATCTATTAACCCTTAAAAGAGAGCCCCATGGACGCTTATCGTCTCGTGGGCTTAATGGTATAGGGGATAACAGTAGTCCGAAACGGTCTGAGTTCGATCCCCAATGTTGGGGAATGTTGTAAATATTATAAATGAATAAAACAACTTTTTGTACATTTCTTTTTACAGAAAGAAACAAGAATACTCGAAATAATGAGACCGAAGTTAATACTTTGCTACAACCTTGGCCCTAATGGTGAAGTGTCCAACGAAAGCCGAGGGAAACTCAACCCAACGAAGTTGGTAAAAGGGTCGTGCAAGGTATTCAAGATAAAGGGTAAAGCAGTATCGTTTCCAGTTTATCTCTTCCAATACTGGCTAACACATCTCCTTTTCTTTTGACAGGAAATGCTATATTAACATTTAACTTTACACTAACATTTAACATACCGAAGGAGACAACCCCAAGGGGCAAAATTATGATCATCTGATGAGATCCATTCTGATGAAAATAGGGTAAATTGATAACAAACCATGAATTGAAAAGGACAGTATGTCTTCTTTAACTCATTTGATTTCAAGGGTAACCTTTTTACTTTCTTTCTTGCAGGGGCATTCGACCGACGACCATGATGGTTATCAACATTAAACAAGCTAAAATGCTTCAAACCTTCCCTCGACTCCTTTACCCATGAATTTTATTGTGCAGGGACAAAGTCAGAGACAAGCCACTCCTCGACTTAAGGAGTAGACTACCCAATTTGTTCGATCCGCCTACATGTCTAGGGGCAATTCAAATTATTCCATTCTTGAGAATTTCTTCCATACTTGCACATTTTGTAAACGGGTGTGATGCTAAAAATTTCCACATTTGCATTGTGTTTACACATTCCATGATTTATGCATGACTATTCTGCATGTTTAATTTGCCAATTCTGACTTGGAGCATAAACTGCACATGATGCATCGAATATGTAGAATGGGGCATGACAAGATGATGAAATGCAAGCCATTTCCATACATGTCCTATATTGTAATCCATAGTAAGTCATATGCTAAATAGGTTTCGCATTCCCCAAGGCAATGGGTTTTCTCGTAAAAGGTACAATGGCCGAAGGGAAGGAAGCGATCATTTCTCTATCCTAAATACTACAGGTGACCATTGACAACCCATTTGAGCGGCGATTTCATTTCGTAACCCCTGTCAAGAACCACCCCACATCGGGGCCAAATGGAGGTAGTTCCAGCAGCAATAGGAGGTAAATGATTAGAAATTTCTTACTCGGACTAACATCAATTTCGAGTGTTTCTTTGCTTTCAAACTGGTACGGTAATTCAAGTACCTTAGGATGACGAAAAGCATTCGTTTCTCTATTCGATACACTTTTATCCTTTGAATCGCCCAATTGAGCCTACATATTCGTTTCTTAAAACCCCGTTGGTGATCATTGCTCATTCCAAGATGAAAATGATGCCACCTCAAAGCAGAAAAACATAAAAGAAGTAGGTCTACATAGAGTTCCTGAGTCAACTCTCCAAGTGTGCTAGATCTTTGACATGAATATGTATACGGCACAATCTTTGGAAAATTTTTTCTTAAAAAAAAAGAAGAAAGACAGTCTCAGGCATTGAAAAGCAAAGCACCAATAAAAAAAAGGCCAATGCTCATTCAAATCAATGTTCATTTTTAATGTCTTTGAATTTTACATGTATATTTTGTGAAACTCAGTGAAAACATATTATCCCATTTTGTAAATCCCCAATGGGATCTGATTGTAAAATAAAAATTCTTCGAAGGAGTCAAATTGTAAAATTAACTCAGTGGAAGTTTACACGTTCGGAGGCAACGACGGTATCAGCAGAAGTTGACACATTCTCATACAAATAATGGTGCTCTTGAAAATATTCCAGAAGGTCAAGAACGACGATAAATCTCCAAAGATCACGGCCATCTCCTCCTTTAGAGTTCACATCGTCCTCGAGCACTGATATCAGCAAAAGTTCACACCTTCCCTCACACAACGATGGTGTTCTTTGAGAACTATTCTAGAGGATCGAGACTGGTGATAAAGATGCAATGATCACCAACGTCAAGCCACCTCGTATATTTTCTAGGCAAAATAAGCTTTTATTTTCTTGGTCCTCAATCCTAACTTACGTTACAACTCCTTGAAAGTCTGTTCTGATTAAGGCGCTTGAATTAACGTAGAGTGTTGAATGATTTTAAGCATTGCTCGAAAAGGTACGGACAATATTATTTTTTCTCTCATTTTTGCAGGATTTTGACTTGTAAACCCGGAGCAGATGATGAAAACTTTTTTGTTAATGGCCTTGGCTCAAAAGAGCCTCATTTGGTAAGTCTTTGATCTAGCCTACATTATGGTCCTAACCAAGACCTCCAGATCAGCTTGATCGCACCAATTATGAGATTACTCGACCTTATGGAATGCGATGTGGTAAGATTGAGTGAGTGATTCTTTTCAATCCTACAATCAGGATAACAGCCTTTCTCGGAGTGAGAGAAAGCCCTTTCGGACTGAAGTCCCCAATTCAGATTACATTCGAGTGTTCATACTATGTTAACCTCCTTCAATAGAATTGGTAATGCAAAATTGACAGAATAGTTATGGATGATCCACATTTTAATTGATTGCATCATGAGTTATTACACATACTGCTTCTAATCATTGCAAACTTAGCTGAATAGTTTTGGCATGAACTGATGAACTCATTAGGAAAATGCTTGCACATGTTGCCTTCGACACTGCCTGACAGGTAACACGTTCCCGATGTTCAAGTTACCTTCCAAGGTCTCGAATTCATTCAACGATTATTGAATGAACAAGCCTAGTTGTCAAGAAACCACCAAGCGTTCTTCCAAATCCTCAAGTAAGTATATCTTCAACCCAAACCTTTCAAGAGAATGAATTTTGACGATTGTCAAGGTGCTCGAATCCATTGCGGCACATACAGGTATCCATCTTCTTCAATGAAGCATGATTCGTCTCGAAAATAGAAATGTTTAAGATATTTTGATGTCTGCTTCTTCGGTTTATTCCTAAATTGACAGGAGAATATAATCCGGTTTGAGCTTCTGCAGGATTCCTGGTCTCCCCAGATCCTAGAATGGCACCCTTCATGGTAAGATAACTTGGATTTAGCTTCTGCAGGATTTTTGGTCTCCTCAGATCCTAGGTTAGCACCCAAAATTATTTTTTCAGTTGATACCTCTTCTGTCTGCCCAAAAAGGTGATATTTAGGTAATCATTGATGACTTCTATTATTGAATGACCCATTTTCAATCCTGAGTTGTAGGCATCACATAGAGGAGCCTTTTTGTAGGATATCTCGTCTTTGGAGCCCTTCCATTGAAAACCTCAATACGAAACGGTCTTTTCAAAAGTCCTTCCTATAGGCACAAAGTGCTTACAGGCATTCCCTTGATAGATTCCATATTGGGTGGACCATTTCCAAAGTTCTTCCTATAGGCACCAAGTCCTTTCTATAGGCACAAAATCCTTTTTAGAGGCATAAAGTACTTTCTACAGGCACAAAGTCCTTCCTACAGGCATTTCCATGGAGTGACATACCATACAGTCAAATTTTAATCTAATTTTAATCAGTAGAATCCTTTTATTGGGAATCTGCCATAGGTTGACCTACCATACGGGTTCAAATTCAATCTCCCTAAGGTTTTCTTATAACGAATCCTTAGGTTTTCAATCTATCGTCGATAGATCAGTCAGCGACAACCGCAGGGTGGGCATGTAAGTTTCAGGTAAAACCCTTTACTCTCCTCTCTATCTCTCCCTCATTTCATAAGAACCTCTTTAAGCCCGATCCGGATCAGAGCTTATACATAGAAGTATTAGAGATAGGTTGAGTCGATTAGGATTCAGGTGTCATCTCATCTTTGAATGAACCTCTACCGAGCTTCCTTTCAAAGAGGGGCAGCTGTTGACACTTGATTTTTAATCACCTTTTCTCTTTAAAAAAATTAATAGAAAATCCATAAAAATTCATAAAATTAAAAATTCACTTCAGGGACCTTAGCCAAGTCTAGGGAACCAATTTTGACCAAAAAATAAAATTTCATATTTTCAGTATTTTCCTGCATTTTATTTTTTTTAAAATAATTTCTTAGAAAATCAAGAAAAAATGAGAAAATTGCAAAACCAAATTTGGAAACCTTGGCCAAGCCTAGGCAACCATTTTTGAACAAAAAATAATTTTTCATATTTTTCGCATTTTTTAATATTTTTTAGAAATTAGAAATATTTGAAAATTTATAAAAAAAATAGCATTTGAGGCCATAAAATATAAAAAAAATTTAGTATTTTTATTTTAATTTTATCTTCAATTTGGCCAAAGAAAATCTGCAAAAATTAATCTGGAATCGGGAATTACTTTGTTAATCTCATTTTCAAATTAATTGAAAAATTAAAGAAAATTCATTTTAGCTCTGTAATTTTCGATTTTTGCATTTCTGGAGTCGGGACATTGTCCTCTAATAGTCTAAATTTTTCAATGGCGTGATAGTGTATTTTTCGTTGTTGCGTTCGATTTTCCAAATTCAATTTATCATTTGACGGGTCTCTCTCTCTACGGTTTTATTCATTCCATTCTATCCATCGAGAGGGAAACCTTAGTTAAGCTTTCTCGTCAAAGGCGATACTCGATTCACAAATGACGAACTGGAGTCGTCTAAGCACGTCGAACTATTATGGCAAGCTTTCCACTGAAAGGAGAAGGAGCCAGCTAAAAAACAAAAAGTGCTCAAAAGTGGACACGATGGGCAAAGGTGTCGGCCAACTAAAAAGAAAAGAAGGCTCAGACACAAAAAAAAGAAAAAGAAAAAGGAGATTCCACTAGTTGCATGGGATTCTTTTTCAGTTCAGTGGGGGATATAGGGGAATAAAAAAATAATAATGTGAGGAGACCCAAAAGACAAGAAGAATTCCCCTCTTTCATTTTTCTGAGGCATATTTTATTACTTCCTCAGATCCTCCAAGGCCTGGGAAGATGATCACAAAGGGGGGCACAGTGATGATGATTAAAAAAAAAAAGAACTCGTGGAAGACACCGTCAGGGGAGAGAGAGAGAGAAAAGGTATCTCTCTACCCCTCAAAGACTTTTTGGGAATCATCATCACTATCATCCC
Source organism: Psidium friedrichsthalianum (assembly GCA_019149425.1). Lineage (NCBI taxonomy): Eukaryota > Viridiplantae > Streptophyta > Magnoliopsida > Myrtales > Myrtaceae > Psidium > Psidium friedrichsthalianum. The sequence continues at coordinate 46,147 of JAGVVM010000937.1, read as the reverse complement.
TCTTCAATGGGGGAATAAACAAAAAAGGAAAAGCAAGGAAGGTTGGCGGTGGCTCCTTTATTGTTCTAAAGGATTTTGGAGAAGAGACTGAGGGAGGCCATGTCATTTTGGAGTATGTGAAGTTACACTGAGAATTTCTGCTCAACTATGAGGGAGATGGTGGCTTATCGTCTGATGCCTGATTCTGTTGGTAAAAATGGGACGTGTTCAGAAAGCATATTATTTGGGTACATTGCTCTAGTTCAGCTATCACCAAGACACCCCCATCTCTACCATGTAGGAATTTGCAGCCAAATGGACCAAACCTGAGCGCACTTGGTGCAGAGAGCTCCCCGAGGTCAACTGTAAACTCAACAATTCAAGCTCCTCGAAGAAAGTTTATAGATGAAGGAAAATTGCGAAAGATATTAGGAAGGTTATTTTCTGATTCTGGTCTACGACGAAGTACAAGACTTGCTGGAGAGGCAGCGACAAATGCAACTACAATTGCAACATCAGCTGCTAGAAATGGTGCTAGCAACTCCTCTAAGTATCTTGGAAGTTCAAAACCAAGTTCTATGGCACTCCGAGCTATGACCATCTGAAAAGGACAGTCATGGGCTAGTGAGAACAATGATGAAGGTGACGTTTCTGATCAAGTAATGATTTTCTGATTTTACTTGAATTGATGAGTTAGAAGAATCTTATTGCATCATATTTGCATAAGAAAAGGCATGCTCTATCACTCTGATGGTAAGAGAATGGGCATGGTTTTGCTTTGAGTTTTATCAATTAAATGATTATGATCTTGGAAGGTCCACATGTTCACGGGTCTAAAGAAGGTTTTGAATTTAGAAGGTTTTCCTAGTGAGTATGAAGCATACTCATCTGTGCAACCTCGGCATTCGTTAGAACCAAAATAAGTCAATGTTACTCCTGTTGGATCCTTGTGTTGTAGGGTATCTAAGCAAGAACAGTTTGAATTTCTATTGTTAGGTGTATTAAAATTTTGTATTATGCGAATCAGTCGAAACTTAACAAGGGCTGTGAATAGATATTCTCAAACTATCATAATAAGTTGTCAAGAAGTATGGAATAGTGGTTGTTAAATTTGGATGTCACGCTTGAAGTAGTGTGGGATTATGATCCAATCCCTTAATCGAAACATCATGAATGAAAAAAAAATGGATGAATAAGTGCCCACTTAAGAATTGGAACATGATCCAGCCCCTATGATCCCATGGTTGCCTCTCAACATGCATAGACAATTATAACTTTCTCTAACTTTTGATTTCCATTATGCTATGCAAAGCGATTACTATGTCATTGACTCTGCCGTTGTGTTTTTTGTGTTTTATGGTCATGTTCTCGTGATTCTCCATGCTGGCCATGGACGGACATAATGAGTCGGTCGGAGCGGCTGTTTGTCGTTTTGATTATGCTCACTTCATGTCAAGCTCCACCATGGAAAAGAATTCGTGAAAGCTCCGTGTGTAGTTGAGAACCTCTTGATCAAATGGTGCAGGCTGCAAGTGCATCTGCTGAACTTCCGACAAGCAAGCGATTGGAATAAACCCTGCAAGAACATGAGGTGAATTTGAAAACCGAAAGTTACAACCCAATTTATTTGTTCAGAGCACCTTGAATTAAGGAAAGAGCTATTGACTCTTCCAAATCTTTAGAACCAGGCCTTTATTCATAAGGATATCCCCTGTCTCGGGTGTGCTAACGTAGTTAGTCCATCGATTATAGATTATCACCGCCCAACACATGCTGGATACACCAAGCAATAAATGGAAGCTAAGTGTTCTTTTTTTTTTTTGCAAATAACACAGATTTCCTATCCTAACTTTCACTATATTTTATGTTGGGCAATAGCAGTTCTATGTCAATAGTGAATTCTACGGAAGCGCAAAATTGGTTTGGACGAGCTCCTAAGCGCGTAGAAATTTCTTAGCTAATCTGTCTTCGAGCTTTGGCTTGAATTGTCAAATTAATTTATTGCATCTTTAGTTTAAAAGATCCGACCCCCAGATTACGGTAGGCTTTGCCTCCTACTTGGGGTGTAAATATCTCTTGTATTCTACTTTCTGCAGTTTAATTTCACACCATCGAATCTCAGAATTGGTTGGCCGAGCCACTTGCTGGAAGTTCTTTATTTACTACTTTCTGTACTCTACTTTCTGCAGTTTAATTTACATTCCATCGAATCCCAGAATTGGTAGGCCGAGTCACCTGCTGGAGGTTCTTTATTTACTGCTTTCTATACTCTATTTTCTATAGTTTAATTTCCACACAATCGAATCCCAAAATTAGTAGGCCGAGCCACCTGCTGGAGGTTTTTTATTTTCTGCTTTCTGTACTCTATTTTCTGCAGTTTAATTTTCACACCATCGAATGCCAAAATTGGTAGGCCGAGTCACCTGCTGGAGGTTTTTTATTACTACTTTCTGTATTCTACTTTCTGCAGTTTAATTTCTACACCATCGAATCTCAAAATTTATAGGCTGAGCCATTCGCTAGAGGTTCTTTATTTATTACTTTCTGTGCTCTATTTTATGCGTTTTCGTTTCTACATTATCAAACCCCAGATTGCTGTAGGCTCTGCCTCTTACTTGGTGGTGTAAAGATCTCATATATTCTGTTGACTAGTTTTGTGATATGCATATCGTATCCGTATGTCAAGCACGCATGTCATGTACGTACGTTGTATTTGTATTGTCATTAATTCATGCATTTTCATCCAAGAAAAATTCAGAAAGATCCCAAAAATTAGGAAACGGGCTATTTCTGCTGGCCAATCCTATTTTTGATAATTTATTTGCGTGTCATGTCCGGATTCACATATCGTGTATGCATGTCCACGTATGCATGATTTGTGTACACATGCTACATTTGTATGTCCATGTACGCATGTCGCGTTCGCACATCCACATACATATGTCGTGTTTGCATGTCGTATTCATGTGTCTTTGTATTTGCATATCGTATTCGTACGCCTTCAAATCCGCATGTCGTATTCGTATATCTTCGAATTTGCATGTCATATTCGTACGTCTTCGTATCCACATAATCGTATTCATATGTATTCGTGTCCGCCTGTCTGTATTCGTATACCTACATACACATGTCCACGTACGTATGTCGCGTCTGCATTTCTGTGTTCGTATGTCGCATCTGCATGTCTGCGTTCGCGTGCTATATTTGTATATCCACGTTCGTATACTGTATTTGCATGTCCACATTCGCATATAATGTACATTCATGTTCGTATGTCATATTTGTATATCCATACTCGTATATTCTTGATTGCATGCCTGCGTTCGCATGTATACGTTCGCGTATCTATATTCACGTTTTGCTTGTTGATATACCGATTATCATCCATGCATTTCATCTAAAAAGAGAAAATACAAAAAGAGATCACTTCACTGGAGTCTTGGGAGTAAACCAAGCCTGAGTTGCCAAATTAGGATATCCATAGAATTAAGGTACCGAAAGGGTATTAGTTTTAATTAACTAGTGTAATCAAGTCCCGAACTCATAATCTCTGGTTCGTAGAAGTAATTTAGTTCTCTTGATAATTTATTTAGGTTTCTAATTGACCTACAAAAAATGATTAGTGGCGACTCTAAATTCTAAAATCATTTGAATAAAAACCAAAGTTACGATTCGGTAGGGTTCGGGAGAATCCGTATTAGGTTAGTCAATTTAACTAACCTGATAATCCGTTAGCCTTGATCGAATTTTCTAGGTCGCGACACACATAATGAGAGAATAAATAATCTTGAGCACTTTAAAGCAACTGCTTAAGCAACCTCAGGGTGCCAATTCTTTTTAAGGCAAGAACATATTGGGCTAACTACACTTCTAGCACAGAAGATGCTGAAACAAAGCTTATCCCTGATAGATATGAAAAGATACTTCCAATCTTGCGCTTGCTTTGCTTGCTCCATTGAGAGGTGCACGAAGTGCTTCATCACCTCCTTTAAAAAGGTGACATTCGCTTGTTAACATACAATACGATACTGAATCAGACCATCCTTGACAAATCTCCCCCTCCGCATAGGAAAAATGAACTTGGTAGAAGCTCAATGGTATTTATCCATCCATATAGCCACTATATGCCCTGACATTAAGAAGGAAATCATAAAACTCACAACAAAAGTCTCAAGATTGGCTAATATCACATAAAAAGATGAGTCTCCCACCTTTACCAAATTGTTCCTTTAGAAGTATAGCAATGCATACTCTGTGACAGTCTAGAAATTCGACCCGTTATCGAGATTTCAATAAAGAATGGATATATTTCATTAATGCGCTCTAACCGATTCCCACTCAGAATTAGCTACTCTGAGATGACTAACCAATGGGGAATGGCTACATAGGATTCTAAAGTACGTGGACCTGGTCAGTCGATATGCGTAACTCCTAAACAGCCGCCCGTTGGTCTGAGAATTCGACAGAGTCCTTATTTAATGGATTTGGCCACGAAATGAATTTCGATCTTGGACAATCGAATTCTTATGAATGTTACAATAGAGGTTTGGTTTCAGTTGCAGTCAGATCGTCAGTTGACCAGGCAGTTTGAGAACGTCGCAAAGCAAGACGTGATTCGAAACTTTATCAATTTGCCTTTGGTTTGCATTAAGCCCCCTAGATCGTGGGTAGTTATATTTATGATTTTATAAGCACGTCAGTTTGGTGAGAGTATTAGTCTGCGTTCATTCGTGCTCAGTGCCCAATTAGTGCATTTGGCACGTATCTCGAGAAAGTATCTCGTTGAAGGTCCCATCAATCAATCATGTCTTGTCCATCAAATCAAATCTAGTCATTTCAAGATTAATCATGTCAAGTCACTCAATCTATCCAGTTGTCCATCAAGTACACCTAATCCCAAAAATCCCATCAACCACCCCATTCACCATTCTTTGTTATTTTGTCCTATTAGTATTATAATGCAAGAAGCAACTCTCTCTCTCTCTCTCTCTCTCCTCCATTTTTCATTCGGCTACTCCCACCCCAAACTCTCTCTCTTGCTTGAGCTCCCTCTCCTCTCTTTTGGTTCCTCGCTCCGTCGTCCACGCCGTTGCTGTTCGCCATCCACTGCTGCCTCACGCCATCGTCTGCCACTTCCTTAGCTCTGTCTCATCTTGGCTTGTGAACTCCTTGAAGTCCGTTGAAATAGCCCCACTACCGTGCACTCTCTCGCCCATGAACTTCCCATTTTGGCCGTCGTGCGTTTCCGTCATCGTCGTCGACACTTAAGCTTCGATTTGGTAAGCGCATCCCCTAACTCTAGCCTAGGAATGTAGTACGTGAATGGTTAGGGCTTTAGGATGTTTAGCTCATAGGAAAAAGTTAGAAAATGGGCTAGTTTCCTTAGACTGGGTTAGATCGTGCAAGGTACGGACTAATTTGTCGGCTCATGGGTTTCATTCATGTCGTGAGGAGAATGTTCACGGGCTGAGATGATGAGGTTTGTTAAGTGATTTGGTTGTGAGGTTGATTAGTGTGTGAAATAACTAGTTTGGGCCTAAATGGGCAAGTTGGGTTGAAGTGCTTAGCGTGTGGTTTTGAGCAAGACACGTTGGTTGCTATTCATAATAGTTAGGGTGCTTTCCATGGGGTATACGATATATAATTTGTGAGCCTGGTATAGTTTGAGAGCTTTTGGGCGAGATACTAGCTTGAAATGAGCATATAGAGACTTGTGTTCAATTTGTACTTATAATCTGACAAGTTTGATGATTGGTTTATAAATAATTGAGCATATGCCCTGAGAAACATGTTTTTCTAATCATTAGTGATATGCCATGTTATTTGTTCACATCTGATGTAATGACTGGACAATGCATTGTTATGCCTGAGGTAAATTGTCTGTTGCTGTGTCTGAAAAATGGGATATATGGCATACTGATATGAAATAATTGATATGAGAACATGGCATGCATCATGTGCGGCGAGATAAGAGTGAGGATGGCCTTGATGCGTGTTTGCGCGGGGAATTTAGAGAAATAAGTGCGCCGACCTGATGTGTCTATATGACACGGGTCGAGGCACAGTGCGCCTTGATGCGTTTAACGTGGGGTAGCTGGAGTGATAAGGTGCCAACCTGAGGTACCTATACGACACGGGTTGAGGCGAGATAAGAGTGAGGATGGCCCTGATGCGTGTTTACGCGGGAAATTTAGAGAAATGAGCGTGCCGACCTGATGTGCCTATATGACACGGGTCGAGGCACAGTGCGCCCTGATGCGTTTAACGTGGGGTAGCTGGAGTGATAAGGTGCCAACCTGAGGTGCCTCTATGACACGGGTTGAGGCACGGTACTAGCTTGAGGTGTCTCATACGCGGGCGAGACACAGACCTGATGCATACAATATGGGGTTGGACCTAATGCGTTTAATGCGGGTCAAGTGGTATTTTGATACCAAGCATTGAGCATTGAAGCATGGCATGGATGAGTGTTAGATCTGATACGTTTAACGCGGGTCAAATTGAATCCTGGTTAAGTGAACTGTTGATTGATGTCTGGCAGTAATTACTGAACCATGGCATGCTTTAGTTATCATTCTTGACATGTAGATTTGTTTCGTACATGCATGCATGTTAATTGAATTGGATTTGTGCACATTATGCTCTATTTGTGATACTGTTGGAATCGTTAGACGGAAAGCACCGATTTACCCTAGAAATGTATGTTAGGGCCGAACCGATGAGTGTACCGCACCCTACGCTAGACTTAGTGGAGAGCTTATTGAGTCCTCAACTCACTGGCGTTGTTTGCCACCATTTTTAGACCCCCGATCGTAGAGATGAGCATTCCACCTACTCGTTTTGGACTCTCCGTAGAGGTGGAGTGTGATGTGACCTATTTTACTGAGGCTGATGGTACGTTGTGGGTTAGGCATATCACTACCGTGTAGGTCGATCCCGGAGGTCCGTTTTGGTACTCCATATATATGAGGCTTGGATGGTTGGAGGGGCTTGGAGTTTAGAGGCCTGGTGCGAGATTTTGATATCCCGATTGAGGATATGGGAGATCCTTTCCTTACTTGTCCTAACACTTTTGGTGGAGAGGTCGTTGACTCTGATTCAAGCGAGCAGCTGCCTTCGGAGGGGCAGATGGAGATCGATGGCCACAATGAGGGTGACCCTATAGATACCGAGCCTTCATCTCCTAAGTATGAGGAGGAGTCTGACCTTGAGGAGCTGCCTTGGCAGTCAGACTAGAGTGACACTGACTAGGAGAAGGCCTCTAGGTTGATGTACCCTTTTCGGAGTGTGGGATTAGCCGAGTGTTATATTTCATTTTGATGGCCCTGTATCCCTAACGCTTGTTGATTAAATATATGTATTGGTGGTTGTAGTTCGTCACTGTGTACCTTTTCTCTTCTACCCCATTCTCTCGTGTGCTTGTTTGGGTGTGAGTATCGCTTCCGTAGGTATGTTTTGGTATGTGCGTCATTTGGCCGCGACGAATCTTGGATTGTCGTTGTCGTGGGGATGAAGTAAGAACTTTTGAACTGATAACATTCAAGATTATACAGATATACAAAAAGTCACTTATGACAACATCAATTAAATCTAAGAAACTCCACGCACTTATCGTCCCTATCATGAGAAGCTTCCTTCCCTATAAGGAAGAAAGCCAAATGCATATATAGAATAAGCTAAACAGTTCAATAATGCGAGAATGATGCTAGAATCAAACATCGATAAAAACAACTAGTACAATAACCGAATGCTTAAATAGTGAAAGAAAAATTACCTATAACATTCTATATCTCATCTATTTATACTAAGATGCCTCTACATATGATAATGCGCTTAGTCTTGGGGAAATACATATGACATGTGTTTCTTTCCCCATATAGCATTGAGGAAAGACACGAACGAAGGTTGTACTTAGTCCATTAGTTCCGTTGCTTTATATAGTATAACAAACTTCACTACTCCTCCATCTCAAATAGAAAGAGCAAACTTGTCCAATCATTCTAAGGTCAACATGGGGTAAGATCATGCCAATGAATTGAATCTTAATCTCTCAAACTTAAATTCCTAATCAACACCTGTGTCACGACATCACTATTGTGTTCCCTCAGTGACAGGACTAGGGATTTTTTCTCTATATTGTCACTAATATTTTTCATTTCCTGGGGAAAGGGAATCAATTCCCCCTCATCCATCTTCAAGCATTCTTAATTCAACAACACTAGAAGCTTTGCCAGCATTAAATTCTAGAGGAGATTATAGAAAAGGATAATTACTCTAATAAGGCGAGGGCAAAAGAGGCAACCTTTGGAGGAATACGCTTCACAAGGGCTGACACTTTCCTAAGTATCAAAGTTGAATATCAATGCGCAATGCCGTCATAATCTAGTAGTCTGCAAAGCAATTCACTCAAGTTGGAAGGATCTTTTAATGCCAAGGATGATAACATCGGTTGACTAACATAAATCAATAGAATTTTCCCTTCAAGGTCATTAAGGATGATAATGCTCAATGGAGATTTGTATGTATCCTCAAAAACCTATCAAAGATTAGAACCCATTACAAAAACTTCCCTAGTCATTGTGGAAAATGGAAGATAACCACTCTTTAAGTTGGTTAAAACTGGAGGGAAACAACTAATTTCATATTCGTTAAGCATTAATCAACCAGATATGCAGGTCACAAACCTTCACAATTTGTGCACATATGGAGCTCTCATTTATTAGTTCAATCATAGTTTATGTCGAGACCTAAGCATCCAAAAGAAAGTCAAAAACTAAAACTTGATGCACAAAGAAGTATGATTACTTGAAGAAAGCATAGTGCGGAGCAGAACATTACAATTTTAACATATGGAAAATCACTAGCAATGCCAATTGTAGCTCCCAGACCAGTTTTACCACTGCACAATAGACAATTTTAGAACATTCCCAATTTTACCATCTCTAGAGACTGTGGTGTTAACTCTGTGGAATATATGAAAAGCCCGAAATAACTCGATCTTCAAAAGCCAAATCTCAAATGCAGAGGAAATGGTGGAATTAGCGCAGGTAGTGCAAGAAAGTTATGAAAAATGGGGGCTTTGGGTGGCAAAAATTAGAGATGAGAGAGATTCAGAAGCATCACTGATCTGGTTCGTGCTGGAGAAAGGGAGTTCTCAAAATTAATGTTGGCGCCTCGCTTGAGGATGAATCGACAGACGGTGTGATAGTGCACCAAAAGTGTGAAATCAAATGAACATATTACTGTATATCAACTAAATGAGAATGAGCAACGTTATGCCTAGAGACAGATATTTTAATAGAAGATAAAAGCTACAAAAGTATCTAAAGACTAGGATACAATCAAACAACTTGAGAGTACAATTTCCATAGGGAATAACAATGAGAAAGGAGCCTGCCTATTTTCACTTGATGCCAAATGGTCAAGTAAATCATTTAACTCCTTAATGGTTAGGCCCCCAGATGCCATTCCTTGCCTACGTTGCAGCACCTAGTCCAAAGAAAAATTGAAAAAAATTAATAAATAATGTCGACCTTAGAGATCCACTTTGATGCCAATTATTGCCAGCATACCCAACAAAATTATATCCAGAACAACAATTGACATAGGCAATAACTCTACCACTTAAGTGATAATAGCTATATTCAAAAGCATGTTCAACTTTATTAGACTCATCATGTCAATGAAAGGACTAATGAAGCAAGTAAAAGCACCAACATAGTGCTCTCCAACTTCCTATAACAATGGTAGTTTACACTTAACATTTCTCATGTAGAGTACTTGCTCTATTTTCGACAACTCAAGTGATGGTCAAGACAGATTCCCTAAGAAATGGCCAATATACCAACATCATGTCAAATCTCAACACATGTCCATAATGACAACTCGAATGGCTGCAATTATTCCCTCCCAAAATTTTCGACCAAAATCACGTGTTAACTCTTATATGATGACCTAACCTATACAGAGAAATAGTAGCAGAAGCAAAATCGAAACCAACAAGCAATTGTATGGTCTCTGATAAGTCCAAAACGCTATAACTCAGCGGCAACGAGAGCAAAATTGCTAGCATTGGCACTAGATTTGGGGCCTCGCGGCACTTGTTGAAGAGGCGAAGAGCAGTGTTAGAGTCCTGAGACATGTCGAGAGCGTCAACGAGGCAGGTGGCAAGGATGGACTCCTTGAGGCCATAGGTGCCGTATTCGCGATCGACCGAGGGAAGGATCAAGCGGATGGAACTGAAGTAGTCGCTGGGCTTGTAAAAGGTGTTAAGAAACTTGCGGAACTTGGAGCACTTCAGAGTGGAGGACTTGCTCTTCTGCATCCAGTTGAAGAGGCTGACGAGGACGTTGAATTTGGTATCGCCGGACATTCTCGATGGCGACGAAAAGAGTCTCGATGAGAGTGCTTCTTGTTCTAAGGTTTTTGTTGGTAAATCGATTGAGCGAGGGTTTTCAGATTAGGGATGAGATTGAAGAAGACGATGAATCATATGGTTGGAGCTGTAGAGAGTAGAGTCTGAGGGATTAAACCGAGTTTAACCACTAATTGAAAAACTTCCAGAGCACAAGAGTTGAAGCAATGAGATTTCTTCAAATGCCAAAATTAGGGGAAGTGGTTCTCCTATTAGATAAACGTGAAGGACTTTGTGCTCTATTGGGTGAAGACCAAGTCAACTAATTAGCGAGGAACTATTCACTTTTTCTCTATTTGGTGACAAATTTTTTTTTTTGCAAGGCAGAAGTTGTTGTTGCTGATTTTGGGACGAATTGTTTTTGTCACTAATTAGCAATGAATTTAGCGATGAATATTTTTGCGACGAACTTTATCCATCACCAATTAGAGACAATAGAGGTTGTCGTCACTAATTTTAGGTTTGCGATGAACATTTTTTGTTGCTAATTAGCGACGACGGAAGTGGTCATTGCTAATTTTGCGATGAATTTTTTTATCACTAATTAGCAACAAATTTAGCGATGAATATTTTTGCGACGAACCATCTTCGTCACTAATTAGCGACGAAATTAGCCATGACACTTACCGGCGGAAAAGCTTTAGCGACAAATGCTTTTGTTGCCAATTTGTGATGAAATTTAGCAACAATCGACTTGAAAAATGTCGCAAATGTCGTCACTAACTTTGTGATGAATATAGTTTGTCACCAATTAGCGACGAAATTAGCGACGACAACGTAAATGTCGCTAATTTTGCAACGAACAAGTTTTGTCACCACTTAGCGACGATATTAGCGACAAAGTGTTAATTCAGCAACGAATTTTGCAATTAACGCATTTCATCGCTAAATTGGCAACCATCGTTTGCCACTACGTACTAAGATTTGCCATGAAATTTAGCAATGAAATCACTTTGCCGAAACTTTAGCGAGTTACTTTATCACCATGTCGCACCAATATTAACGACGATTTCTGTGACGAACGTGTCATCGAAATTGTGCCCTATGTATTTTGTGACGAAATTAGCGACGAACTTATTTTTGTTGCTATTTCATTGCAAATTAGCGACGAATTCTCTTTCATTGCTATTTTTGTCGCAAATTAGTGACAAATTTGGTTTCATCGCTAATTTTCCATGGTTAAATCCTTGTTTTTTTGTTGTGGAAAATTGGATAGCCCTAGGGGTTGCAGCTGGACTTCCCTCGATAGAGGACTCAAAGACTATGTGGGAAAATATTAGAGAAATGTATGGGAAACTCAATTGGGCTAAACTTTTCTTTCTCACCCAGGCACTATCGGAGTTAAGGCTAGGGAAAATATTTATTGCAGCTTGGTTTAACAAGCTCTCGGAACTCTAAAATGAACTAGAGATGGCCGAGGAAAAACTTGAAGGACCGGATTCAACACTACAATAATATCGAGCCATAAAGGAAAGAGAAAAGGTGACTTGTTTTCTTTTGATTTTGAATGGATCAAGCCATAAAGGAAAGAGAAATGTGACCCGTTTCTTTTGATTTTGAACGACACTTACTTACCTTTGCGGTCTTAGATCTTGGCTATGGATCCCATGCCATTGCTTGGCCAAATATACCAACTCGTCATCCAAGAGGAGAACCAACGACTTGTTTCATTAGAGTATGTCAAGATGGGGGAGAGTGCCTTGCTCGTGGTACAAGCGAACCCTCAATAGAGAGTAGTAGCGGGAAAGACCCACCGTGAAGAATGGAGGAGGCATGCAGTGCTAGGTTTTATTGCGCAAGATCAGAAGGGCTTTATGAAAGGTGGATTGGACGGTCCATGGATGATCTTACCCGCTTGAATCGGATGGTTCTTATGAAGCGTTAGCCCTCATCTTCAAATCACCAAATGGTCTCCCTTCTGCCACGTCAATGCAGAAAAGAAATGTGCAAAACTTAAAATGGATAGGTAAATTATTTTGTGATTACTGCAAGCACTCGCATTACACGATAGATACTTGTTGGAAATTGCATGCAAAGCCCAGGGCAAAGGGGAAGAAAGAAAAGGAATTCTTGGCTTATCAGGTCACTAGGCAAAGTATTGATAAAAACAATCAATCAATTGCTCATGATCAGTATGAGCAGATTATGATGACCATGAGGTAATTGGGTATTTCTGATAAAACACCAACCTTCTCAAGTACTTCATTTTGCTTGATGAATTCCATTTCAAATGATGCATGGATAATTAATTCAAGCACTAGGAACCACATTATCTGTGATGAAAGATTTTTCTCCCATGTTCACAAAAATCTAAATTTGTCCAGATCCATACATCTTCCAAATGAGAATGTCACTTATGTCACCAAAATTGGCACAGTAAATCTTAGCCCCTACATCGCCCTTCAAAATGTCCTTTATGTTCCCGAATTTCAATTCAATTTCATTTTTTTTGTTACGCCTCGATTCTCGAGCACGTGCCATCCCTACCAAATGCCTTGAGTTGGAAAGAATAGCATCCCAGGTATGCTAATGACCAAACGAAAATTTCTACACAAGCTAAAATATTTAAAACTCTCAGATAGAAAAATAGATAGAGATAGTAGAGTAGGAAATTCCATATCCATTAATTGGCTAAACATTTCGATATATCAGCAAAAGTACAGAAATACTAACCCTACATAGCTATACAGAATAAATACAACCTCATTTTTCAAGGCGGTTCCCTAAGACCAGCAAAAAAGTAGGTGGGTTAGGAAGGGTTAGCTACTCATCTACTCTAAAAGAGAGGCTACTCCACCCTCATACTTGTCCTCAACTGAGTTCTCTAAAAGATGGCCATACTCATATAGCTAGTGAGACATGGGGACGTCGTCTAAGTCCTTGGATGGGTCGATCTCAATAGATGTGTTAGGCTTACTGTCAGGCTTGGGGTCCACTGCCTCTCTGTCGGGTATATTGAGGTCCATCGAATCCTAGGTGGGGACAAAAGGGGTCGGGTTAGGTGGCCCCTCAAATCCACGAAGCGAGCTATAGAGAACATCATCGACACACAGGAACTAGGCTTTGGAGAGGTAAGCTACTAGGTAGTTAAATCCCTCGTCCACCCAGATTATGGTGACGTGCTATTCCCAAGCCCGGTTCGTGCTTGGAACTAGATGGGGCATGATATAAAACGATTGGTTAGTAGGGACTTCGAATCTGACGAGCCTCTACATCACTAAGAACTTAAAAATAGTAACAACAATGAGGTGAGAAATAAATCTCCGTGAGTCGGTACCTAAGCCCGGCTAAGGCATTGACTTGCTTAGGCAATCTAAACAATGTTATATCATAAGAAGCGTAAATTCAATCATGTACCATCTTATCATAATTTAGATTACATATAAGCATGTTCGCCTGAAAATAATAAAGATATATTCCAAATAAACAACCGGCATTTCACATAAGTAGTCGGATACCTGATTTTTCTCATACTCTACTTATTAATGGTTACAAGGTTCATCGTACACACTAGTGTCACTAAACACTACGATTGACAGTATATTCTTGCATGACCAGGTGTTGTCCCTTACTTTCAACGACAACGTTTGATAGTCCATAAGATTTGTACGACTAGCATGACACGAAATTAACAGAGAGAACCGTACGACTGGCACATAATTAAAATCCATCATATGACCACTTGCACAGATCGTACTGCCAAGTTAATTTATAATTTATGTTTGGACATGAATAACCAAACCTTTATGCAATCAAACATAAACCACTCCAAACACTTGACAGTCAAACGTCGATCGCAACTTCAAGTAATCAGTAACAATAATAGCATGCCATGCTTAATTATTCGAACTAACCACAATAGCTACTTCGACTACCAATCATTTAGTCAAATAATTTATCAGCCACTCAGCTCTAACCAATCTCTCACTCGCAATCAACAATTGCGGTCAATCAAGCAATCAAATTTCTAATTAGTCATAGCCTACCTCGCTATTCGGTCTAACTTAGTGGTTGTGACCATTTAATCTAAACCTAGTCTCTAGCTAATTCGACCATTATTAGTCTACTTGAATACCTTTAAACTAATTATTTAATTCCCAGATGTAATTAATGACTTAATCGAGAGTTAAGGGCTAACTCACAATGATGTTGGTGACGTCGAACGAAAGCTAACTAATCTGACCAGCGGCGACGAACTCTGGCGAGTAGCGGTGGGTTTTGACGAGCAATGGCGACCGCGTAGTGACTCTTAGACAATTGAACGGAGCATGATGAGGCTAAAAAAGGGGATGGATAGAGGTTGGTTGTGGTGGTGCTTCGATGAGGACGATGGCGATGTAGAGTAGCTGCAGCGACGAGCTAGGCTGGAGGAGAAAAGGGTGATGGCAGAGTGGGCTTGAGCTGCGACTAAAGAAATATGCTATGGAGGTGGCTTCGGTTGGGGCGGCAAGTAGCTAGAGACGGCAGAGCAGCGATGGAGGTGGCGACTGCAATAGTGATGATGACTGGAGCAGCAGCTGATGGCGAACGGTGAGGAAGGTGGTGGCGAAAGAGCTGGCTGGGTGGCATCAGGGTGGAGTAGAGGAGAGGAGAGGAGAGGAGGGAAAAGGGCCTCGGCCTCGAGGTTTGTAAGGCCAAGGGGGACGACGGCGTGTAAGGGGTTCGGGTGATGATGAGCTGGAGCAATGACTACGCAGCCAAAGACAGCAGAGCAAGAGGCGACAGCGGTAACAACTAGAATCGAAGGAAGGAGAAGAAATCAAGTAGCAACCGAGAAGAAAGAATAAGACTCGGTCGAAAAGAAGACAAAAAAGAAAAGGGAAGAGTTGTCCTCCAAGCTACAGTGAAAGGGAGGACATGACAAGTGAAAAGGTAAGAAAAAATAAAGAAAGAAAAGTCAGAGTTAGGTCGGGGGGCACACGACATCAGAGGGTGGGAGAGGAGAGAAAAGAAAAGTTAAAGAAAGGAAAAAAAGGGGGGGGGTTTCGGCTAAAGTGAAAAGAGGAGGGTCCCATGGTCACATCCAATTTAAAATTTTTGTCTTTAGCTTATAAAAATCGAGGGCACAAGGGCAATTTGATAAATTGAGATAGGGTGAATTTTTGGCATGACAAGTGAGGGCATTTTAGAAATCTCATGATGAGAATTCGAACAAGGCTAGGTTTGACGCAAATGGAAAATTTTATGGCACGGTTAAACGGAATAAACTCTTGACTGGCACTTCAAACTAATTAAAATTCACATAAAAAGTTGTTCCCTTTTTCACAAAAATTTAATTTTATTATTTTGCAGATTTCTAAAATTTCAGGATGTCACAACTCTCCCACCTTAAGAAATTTCATTCTCGAAATTAAATTGTTGTTATAATCCTTCAAAAGAACGACTACAAATCCTTCATGACCTGTTCGCATTCCCAAGTTGCTCCATCTGTCTCGTGATGCTAGCAAACCACTTTGACCAACGGAATCGTCCTGCATCGAAATAATTGCTCCTTTCTATCTATGATCCTCATCGGTTACTCCATGTACTATGCTCACTTGTCTAAATCAATCTCTTCAAAACTCAATACATGAGTTGAGTCAGGCTCACATTTCCTTAGCATCGACAGATGAAAGACGTTATGCACCTGCCTAAGTCTCGGTGGCAACACAAGACGATATGCTAAAGTTTTGATTTACTCGAGAATCTCAAATGGCCTCATATACCTTGGGCTCAACTTTTCCTTTTGCCAAAACACGATGTTCCTCTCTTAGGTGATACCTTCAAGATCACGTAATCGCCCACTTGAAATTCCAGAGGTCAACAACTCTTGTTGGCGTAACTTTTCTGACGACTCTGTGTTGTCTTGAGTCTATCTCTAATAATCTTGACAGCTTCCATCGTCTGCTATACCAACTTAGAACCATAATCATTTTTCACCCACTTCATCCCAAGATATGGGCATTCTACAATCTCTGCCATAAAATGCTTTGAACGGTGCCATCTTGATATTTTGTTGGTAGCTGTTGTTATAAGAAAACTCAACCAGATGTAACTGCTCCTCCTAGCTACCCTTAAAGTCCAGGACACAGGTTCGCAACCCCTTAAGCGTCGAATTGTCCTCTCAGATTGACCATTTATCTACAGATGATAGGCTATACTGAATTGCAGCTTTGTTCTCAGTGTAGTTTGTAGGCTTTTCCAAAACGTGGTATTGAACTTGAGATCACGATCCAAAGTGATCATCATTGGTACCCCATGAAGTTTCACGATGTGCCTCACATAGAGTTCGGCATACTTGTTAAAGGCAAAACCCTTTCTCATTAGGATAAATTGTGTTGACTTCGTCAACTTGTTAACCATGACCTGGATCGAGTCGTGCCTCCTTTGACTGCTTGGCAGTCTCATCACAAAGTCCATCATGATATGTTCCTATTTCTACTTAGGGATCTTCAATGGCTACAACAATCCTCTGGGCTTACAACGCTGCTCCTTGACCTGCTGACAAGTCAAACACTTAGCTACATACTTGGCTATACTGCTTTCATTCCATTCCACCGGTGGTGTTGCTTCAAATTTTGGTATATCTTCGTGCTACCTGGATGAATGTTATAATTGCTACGGTGTACTCTCAACAAAATTTCTTCTCTTAGACCTTCATCAGCAAGTACACACAACTGTCCTCAGAACCTTAGTATCCCATCCTCGATTACCTAAAAGTCAGCTCTCCTCTTGGCTGAGTCCTCTCGTAGGATCTTTTGGATTGCAGGGTTTGTCGATTGTAAGGTTTTAACCTTAGCTTACACTTTCGGCTCAATCCTTAATATAGCCATAAGGCTTGACAAACGACTCACTTCCAACTTAAAATTTGAGTCTCATACTTCCTCCAAAAGAAGTCACTTTCGTACCATCATTTGGGTTACTGCTGACTTTTGACTCAAAGCATCTGTGATTTTATTTGCCTTACTGGGATGATACAAGATTTCACAATCGTAATCCTTAAGAAGCTTCGTCCAATGTCACTGTCTCATATTCAACTACTTATGAGAAAACAGATAATTGAGGCTCTAGTGATCGGTGTACACTTGAAATCTTTCTCCAATCAGATAGTGTCTCTAGATCTTTAAAGCAAAGACAATCACAACTAACTCTAGGTCATGCGTCGGATAATTCAACTCATGAGGTCTCAATTCGCAAGTCGTATACGCTACTACTTTCCTATGTTGCATTAGAATGCAATACAAACCCTTGAATGATGCATTACTGTAGATCTCAAAAACCTCATAGACTAGATGGAATTGTCAAAATAGGAGCCATAGTTAGCCTATGCTTAAGTTCTTAGAAACTACGCTCGCACTAGTTTGTCCATTCGAATTTCTCGTTTTTCTTCAATCGGCACATCAAAGGCATAGCTAATGCAGGAACAAAATGTCTATAGTACCTTGCTAAACCCAAGAAGCTTCGAACTTCTGTTATTGTCGTAGGTCTCGGCCAATCCATGACTGCTTCAATTTTCGACGGATCCATTGCAATTCCTTCATCAGAAACCAGGTGGCCTAAAAATGCCACACGAGCTAGCTAAGACTCACACTTATTGAATTTAGCATAAAACTGGTGCGCTTTAAGGGTCTCCAAAACTACCCTTAAATGCTGCTCGTGATCCTTTGGACTCCTTGAGTACACCAGGTTATCATCTACGAACACGATGACAAATCTATCCAAAAACTCCTTAAACACTCTGTCCATCAAGTCCATGAAAGCATCAGGAGCATTCGTCAATCCAAATGGCATCATAGTGAACTCATAATATCCATAGCGTGTCCCAAATGTCGTCTTCAGCATATCTTCCTTTTTGATTCTCAACTGACGGTATCCCATCTGTAGATCTATCTTAGAAAATACCGAAGTTCCATACAACTGGTCAAATAAACTGTTAATTCTTGATAGTGGGTACTTATTCTTGATCGTCATTTGGTTCAACTATTGGTAGTCCATACACAACCTCAATGACATATCCTTCTTCCTCACGAATAACATAGGTTCTTCTCACGGCGATACAATAGGGCGGATAAATCCCTTATTCAACAACTCCTACATTTGCACCTTAAACTCCTTAAGTTTCGACAACGCCATCCTATATGGCGCCTTGGATATCGACTCTATCCTAGGGGCTAATTCGATGACAAACTCTATTTCTCTTTCCAATGGCAATCCCAGCAACTCTTGTAAAAGGACCTCTGAAAACTCACACACAACAGTAATATCTTCCATTCTAGTCTCCCTAAGGGACGCATCCACCATAGTTACTAGGTAATCTTAGCAACCGTACTCCAACAGATGAGTCGCCTCTAGCAAAAAAATTACTACTTTAAGGTTCCTCCTCGATTACCCATAAATTCAAAGCTAATCCCATCATGTGGGCTAAATTAAATCGTTTTACGCTAGCAATCTATCGTGGCCCTTTGTTTCGTTAGCCAATTCATTTCGACAATCAAATCAAAATCAAATATCTCCAGCATAACTAAATCTATCTTGTCCTCATGACCACCCATAACTAGCTTGCAACCAGGACAACCTATAGCAAATACTATGCTATCCTTTAACGGTGTATAAATCCTAAAATCAGTACTCAATAATTTAGGACTCAAACCAGCACGCCTAATGAATTACTTAGCCACAAAAAAGTGGGTAGCACCAGGATCAAACAGGGCATAAGCAACATGCTTATGTAAGAGGATTGTACTTATGATGGTCGACAAATCTTTTGCCTCATCTCGAGTGACAGAAAACACACTTCCTTATGCTTGCCATCAGTTTTGAAAATTTTACGGTGCACTACCTCAAGGCTGTCCTCCCTATTGCGGCCTGGCCTGTTATCTCTAGGGACAATTTCTCATCTGATGGCCATGTTGGCCACATCCAAAACAAGCTCTATTATAAAACGGGCATGGAGTAGACCTATGTCTTTGCCGGTATAGACGACAAACATCTCATCGGTTAAGCACTGGCTTACTAATACCACTCTTCGATTCGATAGAATATACTGCTTCCCTCCAAACATCGGCTTCTTCCCAAATCAGTTATTGTTTGGACCCGAGGACGCGAATTGCGATCCAGATGCGGCAGCCCTTTCATACAACTCATTGTAGTCCCTCAAGTTCAGCGATACTAGCAAATTCTTCAGCTCGGGTTTCAACTCATCTCTAAACCTTATCGCCTTATCCACAGGGTCTTCCACCATCCTTATTGCATATTTGGATAGATTAGCGAACTTGGCCTCGTATTGATCCACTGACAAATGGTTCTGGCATAGACAAAGGAATTTGGTCATCTTCTGTTCTCTCATGGTATTGGAGAAGTATTTACTATTAAATGCTCTAACAAAGGCATCCCATATTGGGGCCGTACCTTTGGGAAATACCCTATTTTTGGAAGCTTTCCACCAAGAGCTCACATTCCCCTACAGTTGATAGACGACCATAGTGACTTTGTCTTCATCCAAACACCTCAACAAGGAGAATACCTTTTCCAGTTCTTTGATCCACAAGATAGCAATCTCGGGATCTCCAACTCCTGAGAACTTGGGCGGCTGTAGCTTTAGGAACTGTTCCACCAACTTCTGCGTTTAGTGACCATATTCTTATCCCTAGCTGGTATGTTTCCCTGTGAGACCCCTATTGCAGTGGCCTAATTCTTTATCTGATATCCCATCAAATCTCCTAGCACTTCTTACGCTTGCAAGATCCCTTCAATCCTTAGATCCTCTCTAGCGGGTCTTCCTTGAGGTGCTCTCCCACCCTGGCTGCTCATTTCGTAGAGATATACGGGGTCTTGCCTACCCCATAGCAACCAACGATAAGAAGGTAACTTGATAACTCAAACAAAAAATAACAATCATAGCACAAACTTACGGTCCTACTAACTATCCTAGTTTCCAATCGCTCCTCGTTACTCCAGGCTACGGTCAGATGGATCAGGTTGACTATGCTCTAATACCACCTTAGGCGGGGATGTCATGCCTCGATTCTCGAGCACGTGCCATCCCTACCAAACGCCTCAAGTTAGAAAGAGTAGCGCGCCAAGTACGCTAATGACCAAACAAAAATTTCTACGCAAGTTGAAATATTTAAAACTCTCTGACAAAAAATAGATAGGGATAATAGGGTAGAAAATTCCATATCCATTAATTGGCTAAATATTTCGATACATCAACAAAAGTAGAGGATCGCTAACTCTACAGAGCTATACAGAATAAATACGACCCCATTCTTCGGGGCGACTCTCTAAGACCAGCAAAAACGTAAGTGGGTCGAGAAGGGTTAGTTACTCATCTACTCCAAAAGAGGGGCTACTCCACCCTCATACTTGTCATCGTTCTCCAAAGATAGCCATACCCATATAGCTAGTGAGACATGGGGACGTCTTTGAGGCCTCGGATGGTAGGTCTTAATAGATGTGTCGGGCTCGATATCAAGCTCGGGGTCCACTACCTCTTCGTTGGGTGTAGTGAGGTCCATCGAATCCTAGGCAGGACAAAAAGGGTCGGTTAGGTGGCCCTTTAAATCTACGGAGTGGACTGTAGAGAACATCACCGACATGTAGGAACCAAGCTTTGAAGAGGTGAGCTACTAAGTAGTTAAACCTCTTGTCCACCCAGATCGTGGTGATGTGCTGTTCCCAGACTCGGTTCGTGCTTGGAACTAGATGGGGCATGATATAAAATAACTGGTCGATAGGGACTTCGAATCTGGTGGGCCTGTGTCTCACTAAGAACCTGAAAATGATAAATACAATAGGGTGAAAAATAAATCTCAGTGAGTCGACGCCTAAACCCGGTTAAGGCGTTGATTCGCTCAAGCGATCTAAACAACGTTATATCATAAGAAGTGTAGATTCAATCATGTACTAGCTTATCATAATATAGATCACACATAAGCATACTCGTTTGAAAATAATAAGGACATGTTCCAGACGAATAGCCAGCTTTTCACATAAGCAGTTGGTATCAGATTTCTCTTGTACTCTTGTTATTAATTGTCACAGGGTTCATCGCACACGATTGATGTGACTAAACACTATGACTGGCAGTGTATTCTGATATGACCAGGTATCGTCCCTTACTTCTGGTGATGACGTTTGATAGCCGAAAGATTCGTACGACAAGCACGACACAAAACTAATAGAGAGAATTGTACGACTAGCATAATAATAGCATACCATGCTCAATTATTCAAACTAACCATAATAGCTACTTCGACTACCAATCGTTCAGTCAAATAATTCATCGGCCACTCAGCTCTAACTAGTTGCTCACTCGCGATCAACAATTGTGATTGATCAAGCAGTCTAATTTTCAATAGTCATAGCCTACCTCGCTATTCAATCTAACTTAATTAATTATGACCATTTAACCTAATCTCAGTTTCTAGCTAATTCAGCCACAATTAGTCTACCTAAATACCTTGTTAAACTAATTATTTAATTTTCGAATGCAATTAATGACTTAACTGAAAGTTAGGGGATAATTCACAACGACGTTGGCGATGTTGAATAGATGTTAACTAATTTGACCGGTAGCAACGGGTTCCGGCGAGCGGCAGTGAAGGCGCAACAACTCTCGGATAACTGAAAGAAGCACGGTGAGGCTAAAAAAGGGTTGGATAGAGGCTGGTCGTGACGGTGCTTCGGCCAGGACGATGATGGCTAACGGCGATGGTGTGGTGGAGGAGTGGTGATGACGAGTTAAGTTAGGAGAAGAGGGTAATGGCACAGTGGGCTCGAGCTACGACTAGAGCAACAAGCTAGTGGCGGTGGCTTTAGCTGGGGTGGTGACGGCACGACTGACGGCAACGAGCAGCTGGAGATGGCGGAGTAGTGGTGGAGGTGGCGACTAGGACGGCGATGCTAACTGGAGCAGTGATGGATGGCGAACGGCGAAGGAAGGTGGTGGCGGAAGAGCTTAGTTGGGTAGCGTTGAGGTAGAGTAGAGGAGAGGGGAGGAGGGAAAAAGGGCCTCGACCACGAGGTTCATGTGGCTAAGGGGGACGGTGGTACATGAGGGGCTCGGGTAGCGACGATCTAGAGTAGCGATGGCAAGGCTGAAGATAGCGGAGCAGGAGGTGGCAGCGATAACGACCAGAATCGGAGGAAGGAGAAGAAACCAAGTAGCAGGCGAGAAGAAAGAAGAAAACTCGATAAAAAAGAAGACAAAAAAGAAAAGGGAAGAGTTGTCCTCCATGCTACAGTGCAAGGGATGGACAAGATAAGTGAAAAGGTAAGAAAAAAGAAAGAAAGAAAGAAAAGTCAGAGTTAGGTTCGGGGGGGGGGGGGGGGGGCACGGCTATTAGAGGTGGGAGAGGAGAGAAAAGAGAGAGAAAAGAAAAGTTAAAGAAAGGAAAAAAAAGGGGGGGGGGTTTCGGCTGAAGTGAAAAGAGAAGGGTCCCACGGTCACATCCAATTCAAAATTTTGTCTCTAGCTCACAAAAATCGAGGGCACAAGGGTAATTCGACAAATTGGGATAGGGTGACTTTTCGGCACAACAAATGATGGCATTTTAGAAATCTCACGATGAGGATTCAGACAAGGCTAGGTTCAGTGCAAATGGAAAATTTTACTGCGTGCTTGAACATAATAAAATTTTGACTGGCGCTTCAAACTAATTTAAAATTTGCATCCAAAAATTATCTCTTTTTCCACAAAAATTCAATCTCATTATTTTGTAGATCTCAAATTTCGAGACATCACATGTTTCCAAAGTCTGTGAAGAAAATTCTTGTCATATTCTTTTCAATTTTAACAATTGCTTCTTTTAGGCCCTTTTGACTAGTAGACTGATGGGCTTGGGCACCATTTCACAAGGGTTATATTTTTGGACTAGCTTCCCAAAAATTCGGATTTATCATGTATTCTCTTGAATAAGAAACTTTCATGTAATGCTGCTATCAATGATAAAATTCTCCTTTCCCATTGGTGATTGGGCCATAGTGCTTCTTTTCCT
Organism: Psidium friedrichsthalianum; assembly: GCA_019149425.1. Lineage (NCBI taxonomy): Eukaryota > Viridiplantae > Streptophyta > Magnoliopsida > Myrtales > Myrtaceae > Psidium > Psidium friedrichsthalianum. The sequence goes on along the minus strand of JAGVVM010000937.1, from coordinate 22,777 downwards.
AAATGCCAAATTTGTCCTTTAGCAATGCAATCACATGCACTTTTTCCAACTAGTAAATCCCATACTTCTAGTGTTTTTTTGTTGATTCACGTTGATCTTTGGGGGCCCTATCACACCCCACATCATGATGGATCTCGCTTCTTTCTTACTATTGTAGATGATTACTCTCGGGCCACATGGGTCTTTCTTATGCAATCCAAGAGTCAAGTTCTTTCTCAATTAAAGATAATTTTTTCTCTCTATTAAAGAATTAGTATGAGTAAACTGTTTAGCACATTTAAACTGGTAATGGACGAGAATTTTTTAATCATGAATGCGCAAATCTCTTCTATTCTCATGGAATTATACATGAGAGTTCTTGTAGCTACACTCCCCAACAAAATGGGATTATCGAGCGCAAACACCGCTATCTCTTAGAGGTCACACGCGCTCTTAAATACCAAGCTTCCATTCCAGAAACCTTTTGGGGAGATTGTGTGGTCACGGTAGTTTATCTGATCAATTGCATGCTAACTCAAGTTCTCGATGATGAACTCCCTTTGAATTACTTTTTGGGAAGAAACCAGAGATTCTTCATATGAGAATTTTTGGCTACTTATGCTACATCACTACTGTGGGCCATTGGGACAAAATGGGTCTTTGTGCCCATTGATGCATTTTATGGGGTATCCGACTCTCTAGAAAGGTTATCATGTCTTCGAACCATCCACGAGTAATTTCTTTGTGAGCAGAGATGTTGTTTTCCATGAAGATGCATTTCCTTTTCAGGATAAAGAATCTTCACCTAAGCGTCCTGGTGTAACACCTTATTATTGCCAATTTCTATCAGAAGAGGATTTACTTCTAATCAACAATATATTCTTGCTGCACCTCCAGATCTTTTGACGTATTCTCTAGTAATAGAGAATGTTACAGATTCGTCATTAACCCTAGATCATTCAATTGAGCATTCTATCATGCCACTTAAGGAGAATTCTGCCCCTTTATTAATGGTGTCTCCTATGATACCTACTGGTGACAAGTCACTCTCTAGTACCTAAGAAGAATAAGCATAATCGGCCTTGGTGATCAGGCTGCGTTACCCGTCCACCAATGTGGACTAAAGACTATGTTGTTGTCACGCTCCAATCCTTGAGCACGTGCCATCCCTAACAAAAGCCTCTGGTCAGAAAGGATAGCGTCCCAGGTATACTAATGACTTAACAAAATTTCACGTAAGTGGAAACGTATAAAACTCGATAGAGGTAGTAGAGTAGGAAATTTCATATTCATTCATTAGCTAAATATTTCAATACAATGACAAAAGTATAGGATCGCTAACCCTATAGAGCTATGCGGTATAAATACAACCCCATTTTTCGAGGCGACTCCCTAAGACTAGCAAAAAGATAGGTGGGTCTGGAAAGGTTAGCTGTTCATCTACTTCAAAAAAGGGGCTAATCTACCCTTGTCCTTATCCACAGAAATCAAAAAGCGACTACGATACTCCTGCAACTAGGGAGATATGGAGACATCATCAGAGGTCTCAGAGGGGTCCGTATCAATGGGCGTGTTGAACTCTATGGATGGGTCGACCTCGATATCAAACTTGGGGTCCACTATCTCCTCATTAGGTGTGTCGAGGTCCATTGAGTCTCGAGTGGGGATGTAAGGGGTTAGATTTGGTGGCCCCTCAAATGCATGAAGTGGGCTGTAGAGAATGTCATTGACATGTAAAACTAAGCCTTGAAGAGATGAGCAACCAAGATCGTCGTGACATGCTATTCCCAAACCCAGTTCATGCCTGGAACCGGACGGGGTACGACATAAAATGGTTAGTTCGTAGGAACTCTAAATCGGACGAGCCTCTGCATCACATCAGACCTAAAAATGGTAACCACAACAGGATGAGAAATAAATCTCAATGAGTCGGCACCTAAGCTCGGTTAAGGCGATGATTCACTCAAGCGTCCCAAACAATAATACCTCACAAAAACATCAGACAATTACTTGCAAACAAGCTCGATCGAATAGGGTTTATTGCAATCATACCAGTTGTGTACAATAAACCCTATTACTCGTCAAACCACTCCGAACATTATACAATCAAACGTTGATCACGACCTCAAGTAATCGATGACAATAATGGTATAACATGCTCAATTATCTGAAATAATTACCATTGGCTACTTCAACTACAAGTACATCAATCAAATGATTATCGGTCGCTCGGCTACAGCTAATCACTCGCTCGCGGTCAATAAGTTTAGTTAAACAAATAATCTAACTTCCAATTGGCCATAGACCACTTCGTTACTCGGTCTAACTTATTTAACTATGGCTATTTAACCTAAACTCGGTCTCTAGCTAATCCAGCCACAATTAGACTACTTGAATATCTAATTAAATTAATTAACTAATTAATTAAGTCCGAACGTAATGAACAAAGGCTGGTTGCGGCGGTGCTTTGGCGATGATGATGTGGCTGACGTTGACGACGAACGACGAGAGCGGCAGCGGTTGGATGGCGACGGAGGCGTTTGGCCAAGGGAGGATGAGGCGATGGCGCAATGAAGGGGAGGACGGAGGGGCTGAGCTCACGGCTGGGCATGCGATGACGGGAAGGGGCGAGTTGGCAGAGGAAGAGGAGGAGAGGAGGAATATCAGTCGCGGTGGTGGAGTAGCAAGTTGTTGGCAGCACAATGGCGAAGGCTAGTTGTATCGGCAGTGGCTGCAGGACCATAAGAGAAAAGAGGAAGAAGATGCACTACAGGGGCGGCAATAGCTCGATGCAGTGAAAATGGTGACGAGCTTGGCTGGGATGGCGAGAGGTAACAATGCGACACAAGCTAGAGGTGACGGCGAGTTAGAGCAATGGAGTAGCAGTGGAGGCTATCTAGACTGGGTGATGTCGAAAGTAAAACCAAAAGAGAAAGGAGGAGGATTCGGGTGGCATAGCCAAGAGAGAAGAAAAGTCCTCTAGTAACAGTAGAAAAATCAGAAAGGACAGGCGAAAAGAAGGGAAAAAAAGGTAATAGCGGCAGAGCAGTCCCTTGGGGAATATGCACGATAGGAGGGGCAAGAGAGAGAGAGAGAGAAGGGGACGTGTAGTCTAATCGGCTGAAGGGGGAAAAACAAAAAGGTCAAATCAATTTTAAATTTCTTGTCTTTTAGCTCATAAAAACGAAGGGCAGAAGGGTAATTTGATAACTTGGGGTAGGGTAGATTTTTGGCAAAACAAATGAGAGCATCTTACAAATTACACGATGAGGATTCAATCAAGGCTAAGCTCGATGCAAACGGAAAATTTCCTACAGTGTGATTAAACGGGGTTAAACTTCTGACTAGCACTCCAACTAATTTAATATATGCGTCCAAAAATTGTCCATTTTTCGGCAAAAATTCAAATTTTATTCATTTTACAGATCTCAAAATTTCAAGATGTCACGTTGTGCTACCTTGTATTCACTAGGTACTCACTATCATATTTTCTCATATGTTTCCTTTACTCGTCTATCATTGGAACATATGTGTTGCATTGGTTGTATCTCTGAGGAACAAGAACCTTCCTCTTACAATGAAACAGTCACCAACCCATGTCGGGAAAAAGCTATGGAGGCAGAATTGCATGATTTGATGGAGAATCAAACTTGGGATATTGTACCTTTACCTCCTCATCGTAAATTGATTGGCTGTAAATGGGTGCACAAAATCAAATATAGGGTAGATGGCTTCGTTGAATTCTACAAAGCTCATTTAGTGGCCAAAGGCGTCACGCAATGGGGAGGCTTTGATTATCACAAAACTTTCTCTCTAGTAGCAAAGGAAGTCATGGTTCATTCTTTCCTGACCATTGCTGCTTTTTGTGATTGGTCATTGCATCAGATGAATGTTCACAATGATTTTCTCCATGGTGATTTGGATGAGGAAATTTACATGGATCTTCCGCAGGGTTTGTGGGGAGTCTAGAGTATGTCATCTTCGTAATCCCTCTATGGTCTGAAATAGGCTTCTTAATGTGGTACGCTAAGTTTACCGCCATGCTTACAACTGCAGGTTTTGAATAGTCCAGACATGATTATGCTCTATTTACATGGAAAAAAGTATGTCATCCATCTATCTGATGATATATGTCGATGACATACTCATTATGAGAAATGATGAATCCACTATCACAAATCTTAAGGAATATCTACACTCCACTTTTCATATTAAGGGTTTGGGGCCTCCCAAATATTTTCTTGGTATTGAGATTACCCAATCAGACTTAGGAATCTCCCTTAGCCAACGAAAATTTGTTCTAGAAATCATATCAAAGCTAAGTCTATCAAGATGTAAATAAGCTGTTATTCCTGTTGGGCAGAATGGCAAGTTAACCACAATTGATTATGATGTAGGATCGTTGTCACAAAATGATGACTCAAAGATCCATTGAGCTATTAGAGACTCGTGGGAAAGCTTATCTACCTCCCTATGACCAGACCTGATATATGTCATGTAGTGCAGACACTAAGTCAGTTTATGCATAATATGAAATAGTCCCATATGAATGCAGCTTTGAAAGTTGTGAAATATTTGAAGGGATGTCCTGGACTAGGAATACTTCTATCTCGAGATTGTAATATGGAGATGATGGCCTATTATGACACTGACTATGCTACATGTCCCATGAGTCGAAGATCCATTATTGGATTTTGCAGTAAGCTTGGAAAATCATTACTTTCATGGAAAATGAAGAAGCAATCAACCATATCACTGTCATCAGCTGAAGCTGAATATAAAGCCATGGCCAAGATTGTTTGTGAAAAAGTATGGATACGAGGCTTGCTTTTAGATCTTAGAGTACTGGTTGAGGGCTCGACTATGCTGTTTTGTGACAATGATGTGGCACTCAAACTTGTGGCAAATCCCATAGTCCATGAAAGAACAAAGCAGATAGGAGTTGACTGTCATTTCACTTGAGATAAGATCCAAGAAGTGATAATCAAAACAAGATGAATTGAAACCACAAAACTGCCTATGGATATCTTCACCAAGCCTATATGTCAAAGACAAAAGCACATATCTATTAAACAAGCTTGGCGTCTTGGACATAAATAATCTGCCAGCTTGAGGGGGAGTGTTGGAGATATGGTTGCCATTCTACAACGATTGCAACGATTGAGTGAATCAATCTATGATTGAAATTGATTATGTGTATTCTTTCTTTATTCTTTCCTTTCATTGTGCGTACATTGTATTATATATTGAGTCTTGTACATGTAAAGAGATTCAAGTTGAAGGAATACAGGTATACAAACTTCCCAACTTCTTCTTTTTCTTCATTTCATGTCAATACGGAATACGCACTCAATAATATGTTGTTTGTGTCAACATGACACGTGTACACATATTTGGACATATTTAGACACACAAAAGAAAATTCTACCTTACCAACCCTAGAAAAATATTCTACGTGTTTATAGAAGAGAATTGATTTCTCGAAAATGCAAGAAATAAATGAAAAAAGAAAAAAGCCATTAAAAATCCAAAATAATGGCTATGTGGCACTTTTACCCTAAACTTTTTTTTTGCGACACCAAAATTCCCAAACTTTTACCTAGTTGACATATTTACACTCTGTCAAAGTTTCTTCAGTGAGAACTATTAAAAATCTGTCTACATGGACGTCAGAAAGTAAATGGTGTTAACATGGTGCCTTAAGTAACCTAAGTGAAATAAAAGAAATTTTGTTTTAACAGAAATATCATCGGATGGAACTTGATGGAGGGAGGGTAAATCTAGTACATAGCTACAAGTTTTGGATTTTTTTTATGTCACAAGAAAAAAATTTAGGATAAATGTGTCACAGTGAGCATAGTGGTTTTTTTTTTGTGGCTTTTTCCCAAAAAAATTTAATATTTGGATCAGCCATATCTATAATGTCATAGTGAGATACGAAATATGAAACAACTTTAAAGGGTGTCTATTTCGCAAAAAACTTCTTGATAGAGGAAAATGTTTTTTTGTGAAAATCATATTCGAGGAATATGGTTGATTTTCAATTGTTTGTTAGCGTACTTGAAAGTGATACTGACAATTCTTTTCGATGTTCAGATCCTTTCAAAAATTATTCTCTCTGTTGTATTTTTGTTGAAATTCTAACATAAGATACTAAGGAGATATCAAAATTCTTTTATCTAAGATAATTCCGATCTATGAAGTATAATTTTTATGTATGTTTATTGTCAAAATAAAGCAACCTATACGGAAAAAAAAAAAGAAGGAAATGCAAATAATTAACGAAGTTAATCTTTCGGTGCTCGTAAACTTCACGTGAGAATTGCTCTTCATTAAAAAAAAAAAAAGGTAATCAAAGAATGACACCATTATAGTGTCCAAATTGAATGTACCAAAAAGGAGTGAAGATTAGTGTAGAGCGTGAGAACATATATTGAAGCTCTATGTGAATGTGCATGTGAAAATGGAGTTTGGAAAAATGATTTCATCTTTTTTAAGATGGAAAGATCATTTTCTTTAATTTTATGTATGATTGTTTCCTTGACCGTATAGTCCTTTCAATTGATTATCCACTTTTAGTTAACCGGACACATGAAAATTAGAAAAATCATTTCTCGAAGATCTTTTCTATAAAACAAACACACCATAAGAAGAAAATAGGTCAGTCCAGTTGGTTGGATCCTTCTGAACAAATACTACTACAACCTTGAAAGGCAAAGCTAGACCCACAAAATCTCCATATACAATCTCATAAATATATCATGAGCAGCTAGTCACTCAAGTTCTTCATCAGGCTATTTGGTTCAATGCTGTGAAGAACTTTTGCAGCAAAAATGACTTATCTTTGCTCGTGGTTTATGCGGTGCCATCGCCTCATCTCGCAACAAATTGAAGAGGACTCTTCTGAAATTTGTTCCTCAATTGACCACAAGCTGCACTTGCATCCAGGCCCCATGTTTGACGTACACTAACTGCTATTTTGCAGGACTCGAGAACACTTGCAAATGCCAAAACCTTTGTGTGTCACATAATTCAGTCACAAATTAGATTATAGGACAAGTTGGTGTGGTACTCTTTGCGCTATAGTCATTTGCCCAGTCTCTTTAATGCTATATTCTTCTTGATTTTTCTGGTGTTTATTCAACACTTGACCCACGGTGTTCCGCAGATAATTCTTCATGGTGTTATAAAAGGGTCGAAAATTCTTTGCAGCTGCAACGAATGCAACAACTCTAAAGTAGGCACCTGATCATACTTCGACTTATTTCTCTTTCTGTTCAGTCTTGGAGTATGTGGAACCGTGCAGTACGTTAGTCCCAGCAAGTTTGAGCGCCATGCTGGAGGGAAAACCTTGAAGCCATATTCTTATATCTAATATGGCAAGACCATTGACCGAGTTTGTCGGGGAGCTGAGGACCGCTCCCATGGATCTGCTTTTTCATCAGCTTCCGAAAATCCTAGGTTCTGCTTTTGGTTGGCTAACCTTTAACAGTTGGAAAGGTCATTCTGATCTCTACTCCTCTTGGACAGCACCTCCCCCGATTAACAAGAGGAGCTCCTTGCAACTAGATCATAGAAAATAGAGAAATTATTTCTAACAATTATGGCATATTACAGTCAATTAAAAGAGAGATTTGTGATAAAAGTTCAGGATAATGTTGGAGCTCCATTGTTGACTGACCTTGTCCAGGTCAGAGCCATTAGAAGGCTGTGTTACATTTGAAACGGCAACTGGACCAGCAGGTTCTGTATGGGGCTCCTGGGAAGAGGCTTCTTTTCCATGCACATCAGCTTGCCTATCATCAACTAACAGTTTCCATGGTGTGTCGATTTTCAAAATTCTCCGTGACTCTCGCCTGAAACATTGATTTGCCTCAGATGGCTTCTGATTGTGAGAATGGAGAACTCTGAGAACCTGCATGAGAGTCCATAGCTACTTATGATTTGGCACATACAAGCAATTTAAAAAAAAAAGTATCTGACCATAATCCTACGATTTCTAGATAAGTGAAAACTCCAGTGCCAGATCCATACCTTTATATAGCAGCAATGGAAAACATGTAAACCAAGCACTTGGCTTCTGCTTCATGGAATTTTAATTCCTTGACAAATTCGACGGCAGCACAGAGATCTCTCTAGGCATTTTGAAGAAAATTTCCTGATTTTGAATTGAATATGGTGATTTGGCATTGAATATGGTGATTTTGTCAGTTAATGAGATAAAGATTTACAACGGAAAGAATCCTACAATGAGATCGAATCCATTAACTTGAAGTAAAAACATAGATTGACCAAAAAAGCAAAATACACAACAAATACGTAGACGTCATCTAGATCTCGGTCCTCTAAGGGTCAGCCTTAGTACAGCGGTAAAAGGTTGCTCCATTGTGACCTAAGGTCACATGTTCGACTCACGAAAGTCCCCTCTCTAGAAACTAGGGGTATGACAGCATACATGAACCCCATAAAAGGGTATGATCTTCTAATTTTGGTACTCTTACGATCCAGGTCGCCATAGTTGGGAACCAATTAACCCCACCTCATGCTCATTCAATGAAGAGATATTACATGAACATGGTATAAAGCATATGTAACTTTTATCACAAATCTAACTTTTAATTGGCTGGAATATGCCACGATTGTTAAAAAAACTTCTCCATTTTCTACGATCTCGTTGCATGGAGTTCCTCTTGTTTTAGGTCTTTGCAGTAAGTTGCATTTGATTGTGAGATAGATCGGCAAGGATGCATTGAGCAAGTCGTTTCGTTTTGTGGCTGTCCAAAACATTGGTCAGCTTTGCTTCACTTTGGTGAAATAAAAATCTGCTGGGAAAGAAGTTCTATTTGATAAACTACTGCATCGATGTGAAAGCTTTGTTTCCACACAGGGTTATATTTATATATGTGAATGTCTGTATAGAATACGTTAGCTTCAATTCGAAGTTCAATACAAAATGGAGAATTGCAGGACTAACCTCGTCTGCCCCAAAAATGACAAAGGTGTTCGTCTATACAAGCTTCTTTTAAATAAATTGTTTTGGAAAAATTTTCCTGATGCTTGTCTAGAGAAGCTCTATCTCTCATCTTCGAGGGAAAGAAATGATAGGACTCCAAATTCAATTTGACTCAAAAACTACTCACACAAATGTGCGAGAATTAAATGATTTCATACTTTTAGTGCGACTTCCTTTGGTCATTATTACATTTTTACCACTTCTCATGATTAACACTAATTTTAAACGTGTCCGATAGAAGTTAAATATAACTCAGACAGTCATATTACGTTACAGGGTCGGATTCTTTTCTATATTTAGTTGCACGAAAGGCACGTAACATACCATGCATACTCAGTAATAATTTCTTTTCGGTCGAAATACTCATTAATAAAATTGTTTAGAAGAAAATCTTAATGAGTTTAGCCAGCTGCTTTCTGCATAGCCGATCCGCCGATAGCCATCTAGTGGTCGGAGAAGCACAAATGGACATTTTCATAATTGTTTCTGCAATTCATATTATTAGCTTTCAAAAGTAATTATTGCTGGGCAATTGTTGGCTTCTTCTATAGATTTTGGATATTCTAGAATATTTTATCAATTCTGTATATATTCTAGAATTATTATTATTTATTCTCTAGAATTATTTCCTCGTAAATTAGGCTTCATTGTACTTATTTCTTTGTACCTCGATACAATGTATAGCTTAATTTTCTGTATCTTTCTTCTCTGGCAGTAGTGAGATGCAAAGACCAAGCACCAGACGATCATGATGAATTTCGAAGCCTTCAAAGGTTTTCTTTTTTTCTTTTCGGTCAGAAGAAGCCTTTAAAGGTTCAGTCATGCACATTTGAGCCCTACTAGAAATATTTCACATTTTGTTAAAAAGAGTAGGGGAAAAATTAAAAAAAATTAAAAACTACTGCAGTAAAGTGATATAGTCCATAGAGTGAATGAGTACCTCGGTCGGAAATTGACTAGAGTTGTCGCCGGCGGGATTTTCTGTTCATTGTCAGAGACATTAACCCGACTGTATTTCTCTTGGATGAGGAGAATGTATGTGAAAGAATGTTTAAAAATTTGACTTCTAGGACTATTAAATTACTAATGGGCAGAGTTTAAGAGTTATTGTGTTACCATCTATGCAATCCGCTATCCTAGCTCGGTAAAGCGTGAGTAATTATTTGGGCCCGCCCCTCCCCATTCATGGGGCAAAATTGCATACCAAATATTCCCTATGAAACGATGTCTTTTGGGATATTGAGCTGGTATTATTGGATTAATGGTAGTGTAAATTTCATAACCATCATGATCACGAATTGGCAGCATTTTCACAATACAAGTGAAGAATAATTAATAAATCTATGATATGATGGGTCAACATGTTTCTTTTTTATCTTGTTTTCGTGTGCATATCGTTGTTTTTCAAATAGAACTCCTTAGTCGTTATAGATTATTGGTATCCTACGAATTCCTTTTCTTTTAAATATCCAAAATGAGTTTCAATAATAAATTTATTTGGAGGGCCTTTTAGAGCATTAGTGCAATATGGCCTAGTATTGTTGATGAGTTGACAGTAAGTTAAAAACGCAATTGTAAATCTCTTGTGCGATCGTAATTGAGATTTCACCCTCACGGCTCTTCTGTACATGATTACTCTCTTGGAAACACATGAAATCCACATTTTAGTATTGACAATATTGTGGCATAGAAAAGTTTTTCCCATGGACGAAGAAACCTTAAGATTAGACATGAAGCTAGATATAATTCTGCATACCTTATTCCTTTGGTAACAGCCAAGTAAGCAATATACCTTATTCCTTTGCGTAGTTGCTGACTATCTGTGCCTGATCTTTTCAAACAACATAAGAAAAGTGAGATTCAACGTGATTAGGTGGCGTGCATGCTTCATATGTTTCAATTTGGAATTTGCTATGCACACACAACATTATATGTTGTCTCAAATTCTCATTGGCAGTCAATTTTTTAGAACATGGTATTCGAATAGGATTCGTGGTTCTAATGGTGGCTTTTGCATTTACTTTGACTTGGAACAATTGATACTTTCGCACACAAGAAGGTTAAATATAGTTCTTTTAAATTATTTTTTTGAATATAAACGAACATACCACGAGTGATGTTGTGCTTTATCTTGTTACAACAAAAGCATGCTGTCAAAAGAATCTAAAATTTCATAATGACTTTTGAGGCGTGCAAGATTGGGTGACGTTGTTGTCTGAGGGAGACCCAAACAAAAGCCCACCATCAAGATGGCGACATCTTTCGTCATGGGCCTGATAATGCCTGCAACATTTTCTTGACTCGGCAACATGCAAATCATGGGCAGACTTCTCGCCGTGAATGCCTTCACGTTCCCATTTCAGATGCACTGTCAGATCTGTTGTTTGGAGTCAAAACCTAGGGCATCAGCAGGGCAGAAACTAGGGTGAACTTGGATTTACAGCGCCCCCGGGAGAGAAGCTGCTGCTGTTTCTTTCCCTTGTGCGTGACTATGGGGAAAAGGTCCTGGGTATGCACAGTTTTCACTCAGGTGTGTCTCTGCATTGCTCTCTACGTTGCTTTGAACTTGGGCCGATCTCAAGAATATAGGGATTATACCAAGAGTGTCATCAGAAGCAGCGGTAGATTTCTTGATTCTTACTTCGTCATTGTCCAAGGGGATTTAGAGCTCCAAATGAACAGACGCAGCTCTTAAGACTGGTAAATTTTCTGATTTTATGTTCGTGGAACATTTGATGCTATTCGAAAGATGCTATTTTGTGAGGTTGAGCCAGCAGTGCGTCCTTCTCTTTTAGATTGTGGAACTGGATGTTGTCAATGGGGTTACTCATTTCAGCGTGTTGTTTGTAGGTGCTCTCATGGATCGCTATAGTATGATCTTAGTCCCCTTTGCATCTGTAGATTGATATCTGCAGTCATTATTAGTATTTGCTCTCTCTCATCCCCATACTTACAGTTAGATGGTACCAATAAGGATCAAGAACTAGAGTAGCAAATTATACTTTGTGTGCATTGTCTAAGTAGGGATAGAGAGATCAGGAATTGATGTTGGCTCTTGCTTTATCTTTTTGAATGTGGCTTACTGACCCTATGTTATCTTGGGATTTTAATAAAGATGGAGAAGCTTTCAAGGACATATGGCATGGCATTTGTTGTCAACATCAGTGAACTTGGCGAAGATGACCCGCTTATGCAGATTGTAAGAGTATGAATCAATTCTATCTCCTTTTTGAAACTCAAGAGCTCCCTCTTGCTTAATGTATACGATTTCAGTTCTTCTTTTTATTTGAAAAGCTTCAAATTGAGTGTATTATGCACATATTGTCACAGCCCGGACCCATCAAACACGCAACATTCCTTCACTTGCCGATTTGCTCATTGCCTGGCCAAAATGAACGACGACCCAGGACTCATCACGACCAAACGACGGCTATCAAAAGTGACAGTAAAAAGCGTACAATCCTCTGACATACACACATGCAGGATAGAGAGATAGAGAAGATCGAATTTACATACCATAGCATAAAACATTAAAGGTTCAATACATCCTGGGTTGGAAAAACTATCATCTGAACCTCGAAGACAAACCTAAGTTGGCTAAGATTAAAAAGGGGATAGACCAAATCAAAAAGTCACTAAGCTCCTTCCATGCATCATCGGGACTACTCGTCCTCTCGCAAGGGCCACTCCTCCGGATCAGACTCTTCGGATATCGCGAATAATCAAGTCTATGGTCAAGGGTCTAAAATGATGATCACTCAAAAATATGTGAGTTGAAACTCAGCAAGTACATGTATAGACTTAATTTAGAAAGCAGCATTCACTTCTTGCCAGAATATATATTATCACATGCATATTGTGATCTCAGATCATACAAATGCCAATGCAGATGCTCAATGACTCACTTGGGGTCCCCGATAGCTCAATAACATTTCCAAACTAAACCCCACCGGTAGCTTAGTAGCACTTCCGATCCCAGCCATGTCATAGACGTCTTAAGCCTGTGCCTCGACTTATGTTTAATCACCTCGAAGTTGGCTCCTTATCTCTCCAGCTACCCCGTGTCGAGCACATTTAGGCGCAAGTGCAACGACCGTAGCTTAATTAGCACTATAATCAGTACCTCCTTATTTTCCCATATTCCCGGTGGCCCCCTAGACACTGCCGGGCCATCCCATATGATTCTACACACTCCGTCAAACGTACATGTCTCATGCCAGTATGCAAATCAATGATGAGTATCACAGAATTCTCAATTGGCCCATCCCATAAATATTCATGCAAGTCAGCTTTGCCATATGCATTTCCCAAGATTATTCACCAGAGTATACAATTCACCTCAAAATTAAATCGAATATAATAACCAAGCATCTCACATTGCAAAAACTCACATTCCAGGACCCGATTTTCATTCTAAGTTACATAGGTTCAAAGGCAAGCAATTTGGTACACATGGCAATTTCTAGAGTCCACAAAAATTACGAATTTACTTCAATGGCTAACGGCAAATAATAGACAATTGATGTTCAAGAAATTAAATATTTTTCATCATAAAATTTTTTCTACTAGTCCCTAGCACACCCGACATTCTAAATTAAGTTTAAAAATATGCTCACCTAAAAATCGACTTCGAGCTCGGGGACGACGGAATAATCGTAAATTGGTTGAATGGCGAGCATGGATGAGCGACGATGGTGAGGTGGCCTGACCGAATGACGACAAGGTTGAGCTACGGACGACGATAAGATCGAGCTAGGAACGACGATCGAGCTCAGGCCACGGACGACGTTCAGCATCGGCCACAGACGACATTGAGCACGGGCCAAGTGATAATGAGCTCAGGCCAAGGCAATGATGAGCTCGGGCAGCAACGGATGTGGACGAACTTGGCCGAGCGATTGGCCTAGCTTGAGAAGTGGCCGAGAGCACGACAGCAGCCACAAGCCAAATGGAGGGGCAGTAAGCAGCAAGAGATAGTAGCCGAGCTAGAGATTGCACCGTAGCAACTTACGTATAGCCGGGAGAGTGTAACGGCAATGGGAGCAGATCAGACCGAGAGGAAGATCAGACAGCAACAGCAGATTTCTAGGTGAGTAGATGACTTCCAGCAACTGAAAATCAAGCGGTCGAGGAACACCAGCTGTAGCAATAGTGGCTGGTCACTTCCGAAGAAGAAGAGGGTAAGCTGAGCAGTGACGATGGTGGGGTGGTGAGCTGGAAGAATCAGCAGCGACATCGATGATAGGGATAGCAGCTACCATAAGCAGCCAAGAAAGAAGACAGAACGCAGCAAATGAGCAGTAAGCTCAAGTCAGTCGAGAGGAGTTGATGGAGAAGAGCAGCAAGCACGGCGTTGTAGCAGCTCAGCTGGGGGAAAGGAAGTAACGGCAGCAACTAAGAGCAAAGGAGGAACAGGTTTCAGCAGAAAGAAAAAGAAGAGCACGGCTGTAGCAGAGGCTAATGCGTGATTAGTGGGAATAGGTAGCTTCAAATGGTAAGGATTTGTCTCATCTGCATGGGAATGAGGATCAACTGAGGCAATGGAGCAGATCGGCCGTAATTTTGGCCAAAGAAGAGCTTCCAGCTTACCTGCTAATTCAAGTGGGATTTTAAAAGAGCACAGTGGACTTGGGGAAGCTTCAGACACAAGATTGGGGGAGGAAAAAGGGAAAAATTCACGTGGCTTCAATTGAAAAGAGTAAGAGAGAGTTGGGGTAGTTGGCCGGCAATGCAAGGGAAGAAAAGACAAGAATATTGCTCAATCAAATATGGACTTTCTTGTCCTCATGTGCATGATTTTGACGAAGTCACAACTACTCCCCACCATAGGTATTTTTGTTAGTTATACGTGCCCTCAGCAACTATGTAATAGTTACATATTAGGGACTCAGTTGTATTTCAATTTATTATTAAATTAATGGCAAAGACGTTGTTCATTTGTCCAATTTATATGAATAAATCCATAAGATCATGTGACTAGACCTATTCTTGAGACGTCAAAATATTGTGGCAGGTTCAAGTTAGACGATCTTTAAATGTTCTCGGTCGATGGATCATTGAGTGGATATTAATGATCCTGTTGAGACCGATGTGTTCTTAATTTTGCTTTTAAGTATTGGAACTTAAAGGATAGAACCTCTCATTTGGCGATACCATTTTAAAAATACTGATCTCGCCACTTAGAATTCTAACGGCCTACTTCGCCTATCCGCATAGCTTTTCTAGCAACTCTCAGCTGTTTTCAGCCCGTCTCTTATCACTTTCGCTGCCTTAACGAACTGCTAAACAACCCTGGGCCCGGTATGCTCCTTTTACCAATCTCGTCCCAGCAGATTGGGGTTCTACAAGCTCTTCCATATAAAGCCTCAAATGGAGATTCTGATCCTCTGCTGATAATTGTTGTTATACGCAAACTCCACCAAGTGCATTGTCCTTCCCATCACCTTTGAAATCTATTACGCTGGCTCTCAACATGTCTTTCAATGTCTTAATCGTACTTTCTGTTTGTCCATCGGTCTATGGATGATATACCGTACTGTATCTCACTCAGTTCCTAGCGCAGTCTACAACTTTTCCAAAATGTCGTAGAAAGCAAGGTCCACAGTCAGACGTGATGGTAACTGGACTCCATGCAAACGAACGATTTGATGTACATATAATTCACTAGCTTTCCAAAGCGAAATCCTTGCACTGCGATGAAGTGAGCAGATTTGGTCAAACTATCGACCACAACCAAATCGAATCGTTGCCCTTTTGACTCCTTGGTAAACCGGTCACGAAGTCCATCGTGACATGCTCCCATTTCCATTCTGGGATCTCTAATGGCTTAGCAATCCTCCAGGTTTGCAATGCTGTGCCTTTACCTGCTGACATGTTCAGGTACTTCGCCACGTGTTTTAGCTACATCCACCTTCATTCTATTCTATAAGTAGTGCTGACGTAGGTTCTGATATATCTTCGTGCTATCTGGATAATGCTATAACTGCTACGATGCGTTTTTATCAAATATCTTCCTTTAATTTCTCATTATTTGGCACCCATAAGCATCTTTTGAACTTTAGGATCCCATCCTCTGATACTTGAAACTCTAGTTTCTTCTTTGCCACCCATCGTCAAGATCTTTTGAATATTAGGTCCGTAGACTGTATTCCTTGATTTCCGAGTGAATTTTCGGTTCAACTCTCAGGTGGCCATCACACTCAAAGAGGTGTGACCTCTATCTTGATTTCTGATCTCTTATCCCCTTCTAGTACATCCACTCTTTAACCATCATATGCGCTATGCTCGACTTTCGACTAAGCGCATCAGCTACTCTCGTTCGCCTTCTAGGGTGATACAGAATGTCGCAGTCATAATCCTACAATAGTTTCATCCAGCGACGTTGTCTCATATTTAGCTTCTTCTAAGAGAATAGATACTTCAAACTCTAGTAATCCGTATAAATCTGAAAGTCTTTTCCAACCAGATAATGCCTCCAGATCTTCAGTACGAACACTATCATTGCCAGTTCCAAATCATACATCAGATAGTTCATCTCATGTGGCCTCAACTGTCGAGATGCAGTTGCTACAACCTATCCGATATTGCATCAAGACACATCCCGACCTCTTAATGACGCATCACCTGTAGATTCCTTTCCCCCGAATCCTCCGATCCACGGTATGGTCAACACTAGCAATTCGTTAACTTACTTTTAAGCTCTTGAAAGCTCTCTTCACACTTGTCCTCCATTCAAACTTCATCTCCTTTTTCAATAGATACGTTAAGGTCCGTTGCACACAAAATTTTTTATCAATGAAGCGTCTATAGTAACTTGCCAGTTCTAAGAAACTTCTCACTTTCCGTTACGATTGTCGGTCTAGAGCCATTTTTCAACTGCTTCAATCTTTAACGATCCACAGGCGATATTCCTTCTCTTAGAATTATATGTCCAAGAATGCCCTTATTGAGCAAAATTCAACATTTACTGAACTTGGCGTAAAGTGATGTGCTCTCTTAAGTTCCATAGAATAATCCTCAGTGTTGTTCATGGTCCTTAGAGGCTCCTCGAGTACACTAGTATGTTGTCGATGAATACTATCATGAACTGGTCTAAGAACTCCTTCAATATCCTATTCATCATGTTCATGAAGCGCAGGCAGGGGCATTGGTCAATCCGAACGACATGACCGTAAATTCATAATGTTCATGAACCTCGTCCTAATGCCGTTTTTGGTATGTCCTTCTTTTTTTATCCTCAATTGGGATAGCTTTGTCTTCAGGTCTATCTTAGAGAACATAGATGGCTCCTTGCAGTTGATTAACAGTCGTCTATTCTTGGTACGGATACTTATTCGTGACCGTCACCCTGATTCAACTACCTATAGTCAACGTACAAATGTAGAGACCTATCTTTCTTCCTTACAAACAATACTAAAGCACCCCATGGCGAAGCACTTGGGCGGATATGAATCCTTTATCCGCAGTTCCTACAATTGAACCTTCAATTCCTTCAATTCCGACAATATCATCCTATAAGGTGCCTTAGATATTAGCTCTGTACCCAAGAGCCAATTCAATTGCAAACTCTACTTCCCTTTCAAGAGGCAGTCTCGGTAAATCTTGCGAGAAGACAATCGGAAAAATCGTGTACTATTGACAAGTCTTCAAGCCTTACTTTCTCAACTGATGAATCAGTTACAAAGACCAGGTACTCTTGGCACCCTTGGCCCATTAATT
This sequence comes from Psidium friedrichsthalianum, assembly GCA_019149425.1. NCBI lineage: Eukaryota > Viridiplantae > Streptophyta > Magnoliopsida > Myrtales > Myrtaceae > Psidium > Psidium friedrichsthalianum. The sequence goes on along the minus strand of JAGVVM010000937.1, from coordinate 5,067 downwards.
TAGTTGCTTCCAGTGACAATATCCCAAGGAATCGAGTTTCCTCCTTGGTTTTCCTCGAAATTCAAATCTAGGGTGATCCTCCGAGTTGAGTTGGATCATCCCACTACTACAGTCTATGCTTAACTAACTATCATCCATTCCCAATTATTACGTCAAAGTCAAAACATGGGCAAGATAGCCAGACTCAATCAATTCTTCTCTATCACTCAAGGATATCCCATAATGCCCTTATCTATACATCTTAATGAGATGATCATTTTATCCTTTTAGTGAGCGAACCATCATGCACTATAGTCTTTCTAATGGTTTCTCACATATAATACTAACCAATGCAATGAATTGCTCTTAGAACTACAACGAATGTGAAGGTGCTTCCGGACCTCCGATTCATTTACGTACGTGCCAGTGTGATCACACAAAGAATGATACTTGTGATCCGCCTTTTCCGCACGCTTCTCAGCTCTTTCTCGTGTCATACGCGTACACTCTTCCTTGAGCTGATGGTCATTCAGATTTCCTTGGGAGCAGCATCGCTTGTGGTCCAGCTAGCGATCTTTGCTGTTGAAACTGTGGCCCATGGTTCTTTCTCGGATAATGCCTCACAATATCCCTATTTGCCCACATTCGAAGCATGCTCCTATTTTCCTTGGGCATAAAACCGATCGCATGCCTCTATCCATAATTGGATACCTTGCACTACCAGAGGATATCCGCTTTCCCAGAATTCTTCAGGCTGGAGGGATAAACCTTCTATATCCATCATTGGCCTTTTTTCCAAAGCTTTGGTCATCGTGTCTGGGCATGAATCGCGACCCAGATGCGGCGGCTCTTTCATTCACATCTCTTTCAAACTCTTGTGCTCTTTCATACATGGCATCATAATCCCTTAATCTTGCGTTGATCATCGACTACGGAGTTCTGGCCTCAACCCTTTTTAAGGAATCTCCTTACCTTATCCTAGACATTCTCTATCATTCTTCGGAGCAAACTTAGATAACTTGGCGAATTTTGCCTCGTACTGATCTACTGTCATCTGACCTTACAGAACTTCAGGAATTCCTACATTTTCCTTCTATGCGACTTTCGAAAAGTATTTTCCATTAAACGCTTCACAAAAGCCGTCCGTTCGGCACTATACCGTTCAAGAAAGATTCTCCTCAAGGGCATTTCCACCAATCGTCTACGTGGGGCTTGGAGCTGGTAGATGCTAATGAAACCCTTTCTTCCCCAGTACACCCCAGTACTTCAAATGCCTTCTCCAGTTGCTCTGCCAAAGGGAGGCTGCTTCAGGTCCTCTCGTCCCATTGACCTTCGTGGATGCAACTTTTAGGAATTGCTCCACAGATGAGATGTCTGCCGACCTCCATTGCCAAGAGCATTATTCACATTAGCTCCATGGACAGCTGCAGCACTTGTACCACAGTGGCAGCTCTTTCTTCAGCTTGCCTACCTATCAGGGTATCGACTTCTGCTAGTACTCTCATAATATCCCCATATTTGGGTTTTGTGCAGCTTAATCCTCTGTACTTAAGCTCCTGCAATTGAAGTACCTGCAGCTTGAGCTCTTGCATTGGAGTGCCTGAGCTAGACGCACTTGCATATTTCCTTGGTCTATTTCTGTTGCTCTTTTTCCTTGGTCTGACTTACCTATACATGCTATAATTCCATCAAGGAATTAAATATCCAACCACCACTCAGAGTCTATAGCAAGCAAATAACATGCTAGTATTATATATTACTAGCAATAGTCTAGAAAGGTACTCTAAATTCTAGCAACCACATGTGTCATCAAGAACAAGCATATACGCCCACCCTAGTCAACTTAGGGGTCTTTTTATATCTACTACCTCACGGATCATCATCCTTATTACTCCAAGCTCAAATAGTAACTTATCGAGCTGACCCTGCTCGATACCACTCCAACTGGATGGTCCACACCCGGACCCGTCGGACACTAACATTTCTGCTTCACCTGCCAATTTCGCTCATCCCCGTAGCCAAAATGAATGATGAAGCCAGGACTCATCGTGACAAACGATGGATATTAATAACGATAGCGAAAAACGTACAATTCCCTGACATAAACACCATGCATGATATAGAGCAAGAGAAGATCAAATTTACTGCTATAGCATAAAACTTAGAGGTTCATACATCCTGAGTGGGAAAAACTATCATTTGACCCTTGAAGACAAACCTAATTTGGCCAAGATCAAAAAGGGGACAAACCAAATCAAAAGTCACTAAGCTCCTTCCATGCATCGTCGGGACTACTCATCCTCTCGCAGGGCCACTCTCCAAATCAGACTTCTCGGATATTGCAAATAATCAGTCTATGTCGGGAATCTGAAATTGGTGATCACCCAAAAATATGTGAGGGTCCGAAACTCAGCAAGCAACACATTTAGACATAATTTAGAAAGTAGCATGCACTTCTTTCCAGAATGTAAATCATCACATGCATATTGTAACCTCAGATTCATACAGATGCCAATGCAGATGCTCAATAATTCATTTGCGGTCGCCGGTGGCTCAATAGCACTTTCGGTCCCACCTCGCATAGCATCTCAGGGCCTTGGATCGTGTGCTGAGAAAGGGAATTCAAAAAAAAAAAACCAAAAAAAAAAAAATGAATCCTACATTTCTTTCTCAACAAAGGTCTTTGATTCACAGGGTTCAGGTTCTTTCATCATAGGAAATACTGATCAATGTCATCTTCGTCTAAAGAGACAACGCCGGACTTTCTCACGTTTTGTCAAATCAATCTTTTTCCTTTTGGTACTTTCGACAATGCTTTGCATAGTGGCCGTTCTTGTTGAAAACAAAGCACTTATCTGCTTTGCTTTGCCTTGGAAGACGGGCTTGTGCACTTCCAAGCCGTAGATCTTCCATTTCTTCGTCCCGGGCTTGTCATGTAGATTCTTCCGATGGTGTCCTAGTATTTTAGACTTGGTGCAACTTGTCCATCACAATTCCTTAGGCACTTGTCTTCCAGCTCGACTTGTCGCAAGCGCTAACGATCTGCTTGTTTTCTTGCATGTATTTTTTTTGGAATAATTCTCGGCCTGTGACACAAACAGTCTTCTATGCTTATATGGATAGCCTGCTGGAAGCTCTCCAATGTGGAGTCTGGACGGTTTCTCTGAGATAGCATGGAGAGACCTTCTCACTGTGTCAGATAATTCTTAGAATGGATGCCATGTAAACGTCTTGAGATTGTTGTCTCCTCCAATCTCGTAAAACAAACTTCATCATAATTTTGAAGTTTTATCGAGATCCTTTCTTTCCAACGAGCAACATCGCTCTCGAAGTTACTCCTTTCACTTTAATCCACTAGGTTCTGGACTCTGTCCACTGGAAGTACGTGTGGGATTACAGAAGAACATTTTCAAAGGATTTGACAAAGGAGAGACCTTATCTTGTTCTCTGCTTAAGCTCACCAACGCTTCAGAGATCACCGTAAACGGGTTGTGATTCAAGAAGAGATGTGTAGGTATCATGATCTTGATCTCAGGCTAAAAGCTAGGCATAGAACTATTGGATTGGATCGGGCCATTTGTACGGAGCGTGTATGTCATCAAGGAGAAGTATTTTTGTGGGATGTACCAAGGTTTTTAATTTTCATGGGGAGGAATATTCTCATCGACAGGATAATAACTGGGTCATGAGACCCGGGGTCTAAACATGAGAAGAATGGCGGAAGGTAGGTTTTTGAAGGAGTGTATCTCATGGATTGTATTATCCTCAGAGTTTTATCAGAGTCAAGTCAGAGTTCTATGACCTGATAAACAACTTTGGGATTGTTTGTATGAATTGTTTCCTTTGCTGTTGGCGAAGCAATCCTTCAAGAGGATTCGACAATCTCTGGATAGAGGGCTTTGTCTTTGAAGGCATTCAGACTCTTCTAGTCCTTTCCCTGAATTTCTTACGTCGATCTTCTTCTTTCTTATCTGGCGTCACTGCCTCCTTCATGCTTGTTTCACTTGCTCTTCTCTAAGTCCTCTTAATTCTGAGAGAAATTAGAGGGGGGAAACAAACTGTTTCAAGCAGATGATGTCGTAGATATGGTCTGGGGAGTATCATACTCCTGTAAAGGAAAAGTGGGTCAAGAGACTATTGCCTCAATTGGACTTGGCAAAGTCGGGGGGGTGGTGCGACTGGTTGATGTGGTGGCTTGTTACAATCCAATCTGCTGTTTGCAGCTCCGGATTTGATTTCTGAGCTTTATTCTCTCCATGCCTGATCTTCCAGATAATGGTGCGGGACCTTCCCTTCTCAGAATGTCAACCGCTTCTTACAATCCTCCATCATTCTCTAAGGAGAGTAACATCAATCTGGATTTGTTTAGCAACCACATTTTGGTGCCAATGCATTTCTTTTGCACAATTAAGAGTTGTTTCGACTAGATCAGTTCGCAGCTTGATGACCCGAGGGGTGATTCAACCTTTTTAGGGTTTTGGTGTATTGTATAGTTACGATCCATGTCGACAAAGGGTTCAGGTGGTGTAAAAGTCTAAGGTTTGAGATGGCCGAGAGGTTGGTAAAGGAGGGAAGTCTTGGGGGGTTGAAAATGTTATGGAGTGCACTTAGGAGTGGAGAATGGCATAGGAGGCCGAGGTGGAACTGTATTTTTGCTTCGGAGCTCTGGATGCTTTTGTTCCCATTTGAGAATGGGTTTGTAGACGTAAGTGATTAACTTTGTTTTGGAAGGTAATGAGAGGGTGGCTTTGAGGCTGGGTTTTTTGGTATGTTGTAAGAGCCATGACTGGTACTTGCCTCCATCTCTCCAAGAGTCCTGTGGTAGGATCGCCATCTTGGTCTTCTGGGTAAATGGGTCTTTCTTCCGCCTGTGGAGGATAGGTTCTGTAGTTGTTGAGCATGAGTCACATGAACAAAATGGATCCAGAAACAATGTTCATGTGGAATCTTTAATCTGAATTGGTCTCGTCCATGCCCCTTTTTTGATCAAAGAGTATCGACATTTGGTTTCGTACTGGCTCATCGGTGAGATTGGTTCTGAGGCAGGGTGTGAACAAAGGAGTTTTGATTGTTGGATCTGATTAAATT
>JAGVVM010000935.1:0-22901 GCA_019149425.1 Psidium friedrichsthalianum | reverse complement strand
GATGATGCCACCAAGAGGATGTGTAGGAGTTTGTATATCACATCTATTGAGTATTTTGATGAGATAACTTCTTTGTATAATTATTTGAACGCAGCGTCGAAGGCTATGGATCCTACGATGAGAGCTAAGGGTGCAAAAATGAAAGATAAGTTTGACAAATATTATGGGGGTTTTGAAAAAATGAATAAGATGGTGTTGATCGCGGTAGTGTTGGATCATAAAAAAAGTTGAAATATGTGAGGCATTGTTATGAACTCATATATGAAGATAGTGTGAAAGTCGATGAGATGTTTAGTGAGACGAAGTTGACCCTAGAGCGCTTGCTTAAATTCTATGAGAAATCTTCTCTTAGTTATTGTGACAAAAATTTGGATGGTGAACTTATGATTGGTAGTAGTCGCGATCCTAATTGCAATATGGCTAACCAAGACCGAGAGAAAGATTTCAATTTTTGTGTGAAAAGAGCATATGATATCTTTATTGATAAGGAGAAAAAGAGTCCGAGGGTGACTTAACAGAGCTCAATCGGTATTTTAAAGCTAAACGTGAAGAGGCTCGTGACCTTGACAATTTAATGTGGTAAAACACTGCTGGCCAAAAGTTCAAAATCCTATCTTTGATGGCTCGGGATATTTTGTCTATTCCCGTAACTACCGTTGCTTCGGAGTCAACTTTTAGTACATTTGGTCGTGTGCTCGATAGCTTTCGAAGTTCTTTGACTCCTAGAGTCGTGGAAGCTTTAATTTGCACTCAAGATTGGTTGAAAGTAGTTCTTGAGCCAATTATTGTCGAAGAGTGCATCGAGAATGCGGAAAGTTTGAGTTAGGTAAGTCTGTATCTTTTCTTATCTTGTATTTTTCGTATATTTAATAAGTGAATGTTTTATCTAATAGCTTCTTTGTGTTAGATATGGATAATGTTAATGTGGAGATTAACAACACATAGAGTTTGCAAGCTGAAGTGGAAGGAATATATGTGGTGAGATTTGCCATTTTAGTGTTTTAGTAACGTTTCTAGTAATTCTAATACACAATTGATGTTGAGTAATCACATATACTAAATGTTGTTTTGTTTTCTGGGGTTTACAACTTGGAGTTTTGGAGCAATCTTTTTTTTGTGGATAAATTGAAGTTCCAAGTGGGAGATGACTTATGGATCCTTTATAGACTTGGATTTAGATTCAAAGCTTGAGAAGTTCACTTATTTCCGTTGGCTTATGAGCTCTCAAAGCTTGAAAAATTGCTCCGTTTTTCATTATTGAGAATACTCTAGTTTTTTTAGTAGAAGTTTTTCATTTGTCGTACAAACTCGAGAAATTTCCTTTTTTTCTTAGTATTAGATCAACTTTATATACATTACAGATTTCATAGCAATGTTCTCCATTTGTTTCTTCTATAAGTTCCTCGAGCAGAATGTGAAATTCTAGGGCATGAGTTTTTTGAAAGTTCTCCATTACAGGTTCCATATCGATGTTCTCCATTTGTTTAACTGGACTTGCTGCAATGTTACGGTAAGGCTATTGACAATTTGACAATGGAGAGGCTTGTTCCAACTCGTGCCCTTCAAGAACTCGCATAAGTAGTTGCGAGTATGTAATAAGTTCGTTTAAACCGCAACCGGGATCCAATCGAAAATCGAACCAGACCGGTGGTTCGGTTCTCAGGTGGATCCACGGCACGAACGGATGGTTCACAGTTTGCATTTTGCGAAACCGGTCCCTAGCGGATGGTTCTCGATTTTAGGGTGGAACCATCCATCCTGTAAACCGATCACCCCTACATGTTATAATGTTCTTGGGCTAACATATGTCACGTGTGTAAGGGACTCATCTTGTTAGTTTCTTTTTCTTTTCTGTTAGTCCTTTTTTGGGCCAATAGTATTACGATTTGGCCCACATGCTCAAAAAGCTCGGACGTAAAAGAATGGGCTCAGCCCATAACTTCTCAGGTTACTATTCCAAAATTACCGGCCCGTGATCAAGCAAGGAATAACTAGCCAAATCGTCTTTTTAATCCTGGTGAAGATAGAGAAGTCCTCAACCAAGATTTCAGCCTGCTCCTCTTCTCCTGGACTCTTTGAGAAGAGGAGCAGGCTGGCAAATCCAATTTGGCTAGTTATTCCTTGGACTCTTTGTTAGATGACGACAGAAATAACTAGCCAAAACTACAAGTGATCCACAGAGTTCTAGAATTATCAGCCACATTGAAGGAAGCTAGAAGGTCTTTCTTCCCCCTTCTCAAAGAATCCAGGAGAAAGCCATGGCAAAAATTCGTTATTCAACTTTACAACATTGTATGCTTCGTCTGTCCTTTGTACTCGAGAAAGCCTGTCTAGATTTCAAGAGACATCCTTGATGGCATTTCTATCGACCTTCAGGCAATGTGATCGTAACAACGTTGTGTGTGTTTGGTTCTTCCTTAGCTAAATATGCATCTGAGCTACCTGAACTTCTCTCGACGAAGAAACCGGGCACTTTTGGCGGCGGCAAGGTTGCTCCTTCATTTGCCAACATGAAGACGACACTGGACATCATCGGCCTATCTTCAGGAAACTTTTGGACACATAGCAAGCCCACCTGAATGCATCTCTTTGCTTGAGACTCCACAAAAGAGGCGCATACAGATTCATCAATGAGTTCCACGGCCCTCCCTTCACTCCATAGCATCCATGCCTACAAAATTTTAAACTCCTCATGATCAACCATTGTTCGTGCATCAAAAAAGAAAACTCGTCTGGAGGAACATAGAACGAATAGGATGAGGTTTTAAGAGAAACGGAATATCTGATCTTGTTTAGAGGCAAAGGAAATGATGGGTCTTGATAATCCTCTACCACTTACGTGCCCAAGAAGGGTGTGATGATGATCAAGATGCTTGAATCCTCTATTCCTTTTGCTACTCACTATCTCTAACAAAAGCACGCCGAAGCTAAAAACGTCGGACTTCACAGAGAACTTTCCATCAAGGGCATACTCTGGGGACATGTAACCACTGTATCAAGCAAATCAGGCTTCAGTCCCTTCAAATATCGATGGATAGCGCACTGTTTGAATGAATCGAGATGAGAAACTTACTATGTACCAACTATTCTTCTCGTCTGTGCCTCTGTGCCATCTCCTCGAAAGATCCTTGCCAAGCCGAAATCTGAAATCTTTGGATTCATGTCGGCATCTAACAAGATGTTACTTGCTTTCAAGTCTCTGTGGATCACTTGTAGTTTTGAATCCTGGTGGAGATAGAGAAGTCCTCGAGCGATTCCTAAAACAATGTCAAATCGCCTTTTCCAAGCCATAGAGGAGCTTCTATCATGATCTGCACACGCTCAACCCCGTCAAATACTAAGTAAGTTGTAGGAGTTTAGCTGCATTTTCTGGCAAAGGGATCAATAGACAGAAACAAAAGCATTAGGAATCCAGCAAAAAGGAACTCAGAAAGATCAAGCGGTTCTGACCGAAGATGAAATAATCCAAGCTTTTGTTTGGCATATACTCATAAATCAACATTCTCTCTTCTCCCTCAATGCAGCAGCCAACAAGTCCAACAAGATTTCGGTGCTGAAGTCTGGCGATTAGAAGGACTTCGTTCATAAACTCATCAGGACCTTGTCCTGAATTTTTCGATAGCCTTTTTATTGCTACTTCTTGTCCTGTCGAAAGAGTTCCCTACATGTATTTTACTTAGTGTGGGCCTTTGTAGTTATTTGAACTAACCGATTTATAACTCGTTACCTTGTAGACCGAACCGAAGCCGCCTGCTCCTAACTTGTTTGTTTGAGAGAAATGGTTGGTAGCGACGGCAACGGTAGCAAAATCATACAATGGCAAGTCAATGTCATCCATCCACTTGGCAAGCCTACAATGATGTAAATTAGTTTCTCGAACCATACTAAAAACTCCACGAGGAAAAAAAAAAGAAAGGCAATCTGGAATTTGACCACATGAAGTAAGACAAAAGTATTTAGCTTACCTCGGCTTTTCATTCTTCTTTTCCAAATTATGCTCAATGTCGTGACCGCCATAAGCAAACCCGAAATGGCTGAAGCCACAGTGATAGTAACTAGTTTCTTGGATGGACTGTGGTTTGAATCTAGCATATAGGAAGAAGTTAAGTAACTAATTTAAAAAACAGAGTTCATCTATAAGCTGATGAATCTATCTCCATTAGAAGAAACTTGGAGATTAGAAATAGATAGTAAGGGACAAAACAATCGTTCAGTCTGCCATTGACAAAGGACACATCGATGCGATGAAAGATTGCGACAAAGAAGAGAAAAGCAATTGCCAAACCAATTAGCCAATGCAGATAACAATATTGGTCATTACCTAATTCAGAAGCAGGTAGCCGTAGGAAGAGATATTGGTCATCACCAACAATGTTAATGACCCTAATATCAATGAGATCGCCAAACCACATCAAGCAGCCTACTCCTCTAATATCCGAGTTAGCATAAGCCATGCAAGAACAATTCTTTAGACACTCGACCTCGCACTCCTCAAGGCTCATATTCTTGAATAGCTGGAAATCTACCAGGTCAGGAAATTTCACCTGCGAAAGCTTCATAAAACCCTCGCCACTAGAACAATTCAACGGAACCTTCCTTATGCACCCCTTTGTTGAATTGAGCATGTCCCACTCTTCTTGTGACTGGGGCATAAAACCCTGCAAGCAGAGGCATCTTGGGCTTTCGTTAACTCGACACACACCATTAGCGCCACAAAGTCCATAGCTATCACAAGGGTCGAAAGGGACCGAGAAGATCAAATCCCATTTCGTGCTTCCACTCTTCAACAGATGACACTGCGCAACACCATCCGGGCGTAATATGTGTTTGACTGTGGTATCATCCTTGACGACTTCAAAGCCATAATAGGCATCAGTTCTGTTGTAAACAGAGAAAGGTTTAACAAAGGCAATTAAAACGATGGTAGCACCGCGAAATCCGATTCCATTCCAGGCCCAGATCGACAAACTTTGACAGAACCATTGCTGGCTATCTCGAGTTGAGGTAAACCGTCAAGTTTGTATCTGAATGTATAGTCTCCAGGGGAAGGATCATCCATGCTTCTCCAGGAAGTCAGATGACGTTCCATACCAGTTCTAAAGTTCCATCCCAATTTCATACCGGCCAAAAGCGTGTCTGATGGGTAATCAAAGCTCTGCCATGAGTAATCAGCTAAATCTGAACTGTTATGTTCCCTAAGAACAAGGTTACCAGAATCTAGGAGCTGTGCAATTGGGTTTCCGAGAACCTTGGTTGAATTCGTCGACCAAATGATGCTCTTTGATCGGTTCATAAGAACAAGTTCACCTTCGTCGCTTATTTCCAGAGTACCATTTGAATCAGTGAGCGGAATATTCCTGTTAGCAACCCAAACAACCGTTTCAGGACTCACTACGAACCATATCCCTAGGAAATAGTTCTTCGAGCTTCCGGGAGAGAAGAAACCAAGCACAAACTTTCGGCTCGGGGAAACTAACGTCTCTCCATCTCTAATAGATTGAACTGAACTCAAGGTGTCGGGTGCACTTGACAAGCGCAATAGTGACAGAAGGACGATGGAAGTGCAAAAGAAGCAGGAGATAGGAGGATCCGCCATTGCAAACCCTTCTGTTTGATGTACGAGATGAAGTACGTAACTAGATAAATATTCAAACTTTTAATAGTAACCATGAAGATATAAAGTGAAGAGCAAGTTCAGGGAGTTCCTGAATGGATTAAAAGAAGACAAAATATTACCACATATTCAAAGAAAAAAACAAATCCTGATAATTATGGACACCGCCGTGGAGAAAATGGAAAAAGGACAGGAGGAGTGGTCAGTCAACCAAGTCTTGCGCACCCCACTTCATTTATCCTGTAGGATACGGCTCTTATCCTAATCACGTCAATCATGGGGGATGGAGTTTTTTTTTTTTTTCTCTGAACCATATATATATATATATATATATATATATATACCGCTAGTATTTAGTATTTACACAGACGCGATTTCAATGCTAGGTGTTCCTCTAAGAATCTGCCACGTCATATATATATGACCCTACCTTGTGAATTCTCTCTCTCCATTTTTGTTCACGGCATTGCGTGTCAATTTTTTTGGGCCAGGACCCAATAGTAATGGCCCACATGCTCAAAAGCTCGGACATATAAAGATAAGCTCGGCCACAACTTCCCATTCACTATTTCGAATTTCGAGCTTATGATCAAGCCCAACTCAAAAAATTCAAATTTCAATATCCAGTTCCCTTCATTCCGAAAAGAATGTATCATAGAATACACAATTCTCATCAATGTAGCTGTACATAGTCTATGCTTCCGAACAAACTATGTGGACTGGAGTATATGATAAGGGAACATCGATTATCAGTTTGCTTCGCTAAAAACGAATGATTTATATAATATTTTCCAAAAAATGATAGCTAGTATCTCTTACGTAAAATGAATAAGCGAAAAATATTTGTATCGTCCATGAAATTATTTAGACATAAATTGTTATCGATAATGAAGATATTTCATCTAATTATTTCAAGTAATTCAAGCGACCATTTTTAGATGATATTTTTCAAATAATTCATTTTTCACTAAACAAATGAAATTTTAGAGATAGCTTAATTTTTTTTTAATTTCTTCATTTTTTTCATTTCGAACTCCATATATTGCAAAGACTAAAGTCAAAGCAATTCGAATTGGTAAAAATATGGCCTAAGAGAAGGTTAGTGATCAAGAGTGGGTTGACTTTTGACCACATCTTGTGTCCTTTATATTTTTCATAAGTGGTGTCCATAATTTTGTAGTCAACTATATTTGAAATGGTGGCTAGTTATCGGATAATGTATTTTTTTTTTTCAATTTCTCTAAAAATTATTGTACTACGGGATAGCAGGAATGAACACAGCTGACAAAAACATTTTTGAGCCGTTATTTGGCAATTTATGCGTCCCTAAAATTTTATAGTAAAGAAAGATATTGACATGAGGATCAGGACAATATTTTCTCTTCAAAGGAAAAAATAGGTCCATTTCAATGTTATGTCTACCCCATTTTCAGCGCAAGCAAGTAAACACATTGAAAATTTATAATTGTCCGTTAAAATTAGTTGCCTAAAAAAGCACTTGGAGCGCTCATTAAGTCCGAATAATTAATCAAGATGCGTTTGTTTTGCAAAAAATAAATCATTTAAAAAGTATATTCTTGAAAATTTATTTTTTGCTTCTCTTATGAAAATGAATAAACGAATGGTATTTTCACTGTCTACGATAATATGTAGACATGAATTATCGTCGGTAACAAAAAATATATTTCATTAACTAATTATTTCGAGCAATACAAAAAAAAATCATTATTTTTTTAAAAAATAATTTTAAATATTCATTTGTCTCGATGGAAATTGTTATTCAACAACAAAAGAGTCATTACTCACACGGTGCTCGTAACCAAGGTACGTTGCCAACAAGTTGGTTATAAAGTACTATGCGAAGCATGACTGGCAATGTAGTAGCCGAAACTCCGATGACTCACCCCAAACACAAGTTGCTACTATACGAGCTTATCCGACAGTAGCCATCCGAAGATACCGTGAAGTCTACCTTCTCTACCGCCACTCCCAAATTGAAAAAAAAATATTTTTTCTTCCATTCACTTTAAAGAAATACCTTGAATTTTTACATCCTAGAGTTCACATGAAGCCTTTTAAAGTCATGCTTAGGACCCGTTACTCACCCATTACATACAAAATCCAAAGTAGCAGCTCACCTCATTTTTCTAATTTCTTTGACCACCAGAAAATCTCACTTTTCCAAATTATGTTTGACAAACGATTAAGGGTGTGCATGGTAACACTTTTGAAAGTGGATTTTGCTTTAAAAGTACTTATAAAGCAAAAATTCGTTTAGTAAAAAAATTTACCTTATGAAATAAATTTCTACTTTTGAAGTTATTTTCCCCAATTTGAGAAGTCAAAAAAAATTATTCTCAACTCAAGTAGTACTTCCGATATATATATATATATATATAAACTCAAATAGTACTTCTCCCCTCACTATCTTTTCATTACGCCCACACCTCTTTTCAATCACGCCTGCCTCTGCTTACTACCGCTGTCGACAACCGTTGGCTGTCACCCACCGTCGACCTTAGCTGGTTGTTGCCTATAACCATTGCCAATTGTTGACCATCACTCGCCACCGCCCATTGCGAACCTCCACCAGCTGCTGCCCACCGCCGACCTCTACCAGCCACCGCCAATCGTTAACCATTGCCAACCTACATCAACCACTAGTCCGATTGCCACCACCGCCACCAACCAGCCAACCTTGCTAGCTGTTGCCAATCGCCCCGCCCCGTCGTTGCAAATCACCCCGCCTACCGTTGTCGACCGCCTTCGCCAGTTGTTGATTGTCGCTGACCATCGCTACCATCGTTGAGTTACCGTCTCCAATCGCCGAAGTAAAAGATGAATAATAATTTTTATTTTTAAAAATTAAATAATATTTTTAATAATAAAAAATATTTTTAAAAGAAAATTAAAAATTTTAAAAAAGAAGTAGAAATTTTTCGATCGTCGACAATAATTTTTCATAAAAGATTTTGCGTTAATAATGTTTCTGAATTAAAATTTTTAACTATTACTAAATGAATTTCTTTGATTAGAAATCAACTTTTACTTCTAAATAGAAGTAGAAAATCAACTTTTAATTAAAAGTTGATTTCTGAAATAGAAGTGTTGCCATGCGTGCCCCAAACGATCAAAATTAGATGACTTATAATTCTAGCCTAAATTTCGTGGAAGGAGTGAGACAGAGGGAAGCTGATCACTAAGAAATTAAGTAACCCTTCTTCCTTCTCCTCATATTTCATTAATTAATTATTTCAAGCGATGCAAAAAAAATTATGTTTTAAAAAAAATTAAATTATTCATTTGTCTCAATGGAAATTGTTATTCAACAACAAAAGAGTAATTACTCACACGGTGCTTGTAATCGAGGTACGTTGCCAGCAAGTCGGTTATAAAGTACTGCGCGAAGCACAAACTAATAGCACAAGAGCTGAAACTCCGATAACTCACCCCAAGCGCAGGTCGCTACTATATAAGCTTACCTAGTGGTAGCCATTTGAAAATTACGTGGAGGCTACCTTCCCCATTGCTACCTCCGAGTTGAGAATTTTTTTTTATTCCATTCACCTCAAGAAAATACCTCGAATTTTTACGTCCCAGAGTTCACATATAGCCTTTTAAGGTTATGCTTAGGACCCATTACTCACCACTATGTACAAAATCCAAATAGCATCTCACCTTATTTTTCTAATTTCTTTGACCGACAAGAAAATCTCATTTTCCAAATTATTTTTACAGACAATTAAGGGTGTGCATGGTAATACTTCTGAAAATAGATTTTTGCTCTAGAAAAACTTTTGGAGCAAAAATCCATTTGGTAAAAAATTTTACTTCTGAAAGAAATTTCTACTTTCGAAATGAATTTTCATTTCTGAAGTTATTTTTTCCCTAATTTGAGAAGTTAAAAAAAAATGTTTCTCAACTCAAGTAGTACTTCCGACAAAAAAAAAAAAAACCTAAGCAGTGCTTCTCGCCTCACTTTCTTTTTATTTCGCTCGCACCTCTTTTTGACCATGCTGGTCTTCACCTGCTACTGCCGTCGACCACCATCGGCGACTGCCCACCGCTGACCTCCGTCAGTGCTACTTGCAACCATCGCCAACTACCAACCATTGCCCTCTACCGCCCATTGTAGGCCTCCACTAGTCGCCACCCACCATCGATCTCCACCGATTACCGCCAGCCACTGACCTCTGTCAGCCACTGTCCATGACCGTTGCCCGCCACCACCAACCAACCACCATTGCCACCAACCGACCACCACCATTGGTTGCCGCCATTCACCCCAGCCAACACCACCGACAGCATTTGCCAGCCGTTGATTGTTGGCAACCACCATTATGACCATCGTCGCGGCCGTTGAGTTACCGTCTCTAGCTACCAAAATAAAAAATAAATAATAATTCTTTATTTTTAAAAACTAAATAATATTTTTAATAATAAGAATCATTTTTAAAAGAATTTAAAAATTTTAAAAATGAAGTAGAAATTTCTTTGGCCGCCGATAATAATTTTTCATAGAAGATTTTGCGTTCAATAATGTTTCGAAATTAGAAATTTTTAACTGATACTAAATGAATTTTTCTGATTAGAAATCAACTTCTATTTCTAAATAAAATAAAAAAATTAACTTTTAATTAAAAATTGATTTCTGAAATGGAGTGTTGTCATTAATTAGATGACTTATAATTTTAGCCTAAATTTCGTGGAAGGAGTGAGAGAGAGGGAAGCTGATCAGCAAGAAATTATAAGCACCCCTTCTTCCTTCTCCTGAACGCACTCAATGAGGCATAAGTTCGAGAATCGTAAGTGTTTCCCCCTGGGAAGGTCTACGAATATGATCAATTACCCTTCTCTTTCTCTCTCTCTCTTAAAGCTTCCATTTTTCTCTCTCTCATCGCCGCAAGAGGGCAAACCCAGATAAGAGGAGACGGAGAAAGAACTTCCCGGCCTCCTTCCGCCATGGCCGACAGTTCCAGACCTCCGGTCACAGGCTACCCCGCGCCGCCCCCGGGAGCCTACTCCAACGGCTATCCTCCGCACTACAACACCGGCTACCCTTATGCCGCGCCTCGCCCCCAGCACGCCAATTACCAGTACTATGCCCCGGAACGGCGCGCCACCTTCCTCCGCTACTTCCTGGTGGCGATGATCGCCTTCTTCGTCATCATCGGCACCGTGCTCTTCATCGTCTGGCTCGTCCTCCGGCCCCGCCTCCCCGAGTTCCGGGTCGAGTCCCTGACGGTCACCAACTTCTCCGTCTCCAACTCGTCGCAGCACGTCTCCGGCGACTGGCTCGTCCAGTTCCAGGTCGCGAACCCTAACAAGAAGATGAAGATATCCTACGCTGACATCGATTCCTACATCTACTACAAGTCCGAGTCCTTGAGCGCGACGCGGCTGCCGCCATTCGATCAGGGGACGAGGAGTCAGACGGTTGTCCAGGCGAGTTTCGCGGCCGTGGACTCATATGTGGACGCTTCGGCCGTGAGCGGCATAAATGCGGAGAGAGCGAGGGGAGCCGTGAGCTTCCAAGTGAGGCTTGTCGCGTTGGCTCGGTTCAAAGCTGGATGGTGGCGCGCGCGCCGGAGGTTGATTAGGGTTTTCTGTGGCAACCTGGCGGTGGGGCTTCCGCCGAATAATGGAACGGGGAAGTTGACCGGTGGAGTGAAAGAGTGCAGGGTTGGTCTATGAGTAAGCTGTGATCGTTGCTTTTTCAATTTTTCTTTTGTTTTTTTCCCAATCTGAATGTGGTTTAACTTGGATAAGGATATCTTTTTTCTTTTTTTTTCGTGAGATTATCGTAGGAATGGAATGGATGTATAGATGTACATTTTAATTCCTGTATGATAGTTCTTATGGTTATGATCATTAATTTGTTCATAGTGTAGATGTAGATATCTCTTTCCAAATTCCTAGTTATATTCGCATTGGATTCAATTTTTGCATCAATTTAATTGTCATGGTTTAGCTTGTTGTCATCTCATGAAGTTAAGAATTTATGAGTGTAACACTATTTGGTTATATCTTGCTGGACAATTGGTGTGTGACCCATATCTCGTGTTCGTTTGAGCTTTGCCCATGGCTTAGGAAGAAGCCTTTGGCTGAACCTTTCGTACTTTATAATGGATGAAAGTCTTCAAGCATCCTTATGTTTGAGAGAGTGACATTTAAATTTGTTCTGTCCCTGGTGCGAGTAATTCTAACTAGGGGATTGGACACTGAGATATAAGGAGGCATGGGAGATGTTAACTTGTTGCTTTACCGCATACGTGACCCTCGTGTCGTTCAAAAATTGTGACAGATTGGTAGTGACCAATTTAATGGTTATCCGAAGTTTGCATCGGTCTTATGTTTTATTGGAAGCATTGTGATGTTGGTTGTTCTAAAAGATAATCTGACTGGATCAGCTTCTTGCTGAGCAGTGCATGGAGCTTTTAGGGCTTTTGAGCATTTTCAAGCTTACCAATAATCATGGTTGGTTAGGTTAGATTAGGCACAGCATCATGTTTGTGCACCATAAATATCTCTTATGCTATGCTTGGGAGAGGGCTGGGGTAGATTGAAAATTTGGGTAGAAAAGCAATTGAATCTGAAGGACTTCTTCAAAATAATCAATCTCAAGGAGGTTAGAGTATCCAAAGGCATTGTCACCGAATTTACGCTCTTCTCTACTGATAGAGAATTTCATTTTGCCTTCAATCACGTTCTTGTACTTTCTCCTCTCTTGGAATGAGAGTGCCTCAATTTCAGAGGATTGCTGCACTTACTGCTGAATAAATTATTCAAAGAGTTGATTACACTTAGCAAGGAGAGGTAGGTCTTGTCATTTCTCTTTGAAATGTATGTAGTTGCTCTAAAGTGGACTAATTCACTGTGGTAGCTCACAAGTGCATGGAGGTTTGGTGTGTATGTCAGTCAAGAGATGAGTTGGAAGCTACTTACCATCTGATGCAAACGGAATTTGTGAAGGCATCATATTAGTACCGGGCTACTTAGATATATGTTCAGGTGCTAGCTATATGGGGACTCTCATCAAGTTGTGCTGCACAGAGTTGGACCCCCAGTATGAAGATCCTACATAGCTCTTCTTTGGTCCATTTAGAGAAGATGGTGATTTTACTGGCTTGGCCTTCATGTTTAGAATGGACAGTTTACTACGTCAGGGGATCTTTTTCTTCTGGTCCCAACCAACGAATGGCAAAGCCTTGAGCTGAAGCGCATCTCTAATGAGATGCTTAAAGGACTGATATTAAGGAGTTTACAGTAATGGACGTGAGTTATGGTTAATGGGCATTAATAGGGCATGTAGACGGCTTTACTAGTACTGATTAACTGTGACTGAATCGAGGGGTCACAAGCTTAAGCATATGAGTTGATCTAATTTTCCTTTTACCATGAACATCTGTATTTATAGCTAGAGGGTAGTTACTTGAACTCAGGTGGCAAAAGCTAGCCTAAGATATTAATTGACCATGCTTGCTTTAGGGAGGTCGCAATAGCTTGAGCGAATACTGTGAAATAAAAAAAAAAATAAAAAAAAACAAAACGGTAAAGGGGGAGATTTCTTCTCTGGAGTCATCAAGACTCGCTGAAGTGCTAAATTTTGCCTCTAACAGCAGGAACCTGATGTTCTTTTATTAGACCACTTGCTGGGGCAGCTCTGAACTTTACTGATTTAGAAGAGTCTGAAAAGGAGGTTTCTGCGTCTGGAATTACGAAAATTCACCAGAAAGGCTATGATTTGTCTGTAACAACAGGAATAGATGTTCGTCGTATTCACAGCCTGCAGGAGCAGCTTTAAACTATAGAATTTGAACAAGATTGAAAAGGAGGTTTGTGAACAGTAGTGTTGATGTAGTGGATTAAAGTAATGCATAACTTGTGAGACTTAGCTGGAGGTCTTTGGAGAAATAGGTTTAAAATGGTGATCACATTCTTGAATGTTGACTGAGCTCAGTGTATGCGTTGATCTTATGAGATTGGATTTTTTCTATGATCATTCATTCTATGACTTATCGTTGATTGGTAACTTGAATTGAGTGGCTGGATACTGAGAAATCTATGGGCAAAGCTCAGTGTATATTCTGATAAGTTGGCTGAATCTACCTTGCAAGAGCATGCCTGTCTGCGGTTCGTATTCTTACTAAGCTATTCTGGATTGTTACACACATATTATGGGGATTGTCATTTTTGTTTAGGTGTACTTAAATTGGCTATTTCTTCTGGGTATGTAGTAATGATCTGGGCTGCATACACTGAACACTCTCCATGAGTTTCTTTTAGTTGATGATTGTCAAGGTACTGACCTCTCCATATGTAGTTGTATGATTTTGAATCTACAAGTGATATGAACGCATACAATGTGGAGTTTAATGTTTTCATTTGGTTTTTTGTTTCCGTTAGAATGGTTAACTATGGTTAATAGCATCCATATATGATCTCCCTATAATGTTGTCATCGGTTCATAGAAACAGAGTAGAAATAATTGATACCTGAAGAAATCGGCTACCTTATACTTTTTTAGATCTTTCCGTGACATTATTTTCCCTCCAAGCATGAGAAGGTAGGACTGTTGAACATCTATGAACTCGATAGGAATAGCTCATCGCAAGCGGTACCATGGCATTCTTCATAATGACAGGGATGGTGTTGGAACAGTGTGCAGCTTGCTCTGCCTGTAGCTCATCCTGGTGAGCATTGTCTCTCGCGTAATCCAGAAGATGGTTTTGGGCTTCTCTTGTTCTGTTCATGTTGCCTGAGTTATTTGTGACCTGTGTACCTGAAAGAACCTTATTTTGTCTGTAACGCGTTGCATAGCAATCATCTCAATGTGGAGTCAGCATCATCTCAATGTGGAGTCAGCGTCCATTTCATCGATGGAGTGTACGGTTTCCTTTGTTAAATAGTCTTCTCACTGCCTATGCATGTCTTTGTTCATTTGGATTGAGAGATGGAAACCAGGGTCTAGCGCAGTATCTGGATCTGACAGACTGTACGCCATCTGGGATAGGCATGTTGCCCAAAACAGAAGTGTCAAATGGACCTCCCCAGTGGTAAGTTATGGCGCCATAAACTTAGGTTCAAGTAGATACAGCACATCGTAGATTTGGGAGACGAACTTTTTTGGCAGTGTCAGCAGATGCTTTCATTGCATTTATGGTAGATCCATATTTGGGCATGATGCCGCATTTGTTTTGACCAAGAGAACTGTGACTAGTATCAAAGGTAGAGGCCGAGTTCGCCAACAATACTGTGACTAGTATCGAAGGTAGAGGCCGAGTTCACCAAATTGTTGGCTTATTTCGGATTAACTGTTTTGTAATTTTGTGGTGTGGCTGATCATCCGGTTGTCTTTCACGGTTTTAGGATCGCTGATGACAGGTTTTCTGCGATGTGCTGGTTTTTTTTCCCTCAAATATACCCTCACTAATACGCAGCGAAAACTAAATTCGACTGAGGAAACATCTGACTACTATGATCCACCTTAAAGACGCATCGACGAAACATTGGCAATATCACTCGAAAGATGCCTTTGGCGATATCACTGAAAAGATGCCTTTCGAGCACGATTGCGGAAAAAGCATGACCCGTTAAGAATCCTTTTTTGCCAAGCATGGAATCAATCAAACTTATTCTTCTTCCTTTTTCCTTTTACCCCCTTTTCCATTTCTCCAGTTCAGATTCTGCCCTTGTGGAATTCCCTCCCCATGAAGTGACCGAGCCAACCCTCTTTTGCTGCTTTTATATATTCCCTCCACTTTTTTTGGTTGTATGCTTCTTTTCTTCTTCGTTCTGGGTTCCTACTGTGAAGTGGATGAAAAGGCATGGGATATCCACAGAATATGCTTTGAGATTTTCTTAATGCTCGGTGAAGATCCAATTGCGGCCTTTCATACATGGGATAACAATACGAACTAGTGAGATTCAGGTTAACTTGTGTGACCAGAATGATCCTTAGCTTGTGCAACATGGGAAAGTCACATATCCTTCTTTACAGAGACTTCATGGATTGGTGAGCGAGAAAGATGCTTGAAACGAGGATAGGGAGGAAACTTAGGCCTTGCTCTCTCATCATGAGAAAGCCCTACCTTAGGTGAGTAAGGGAGGATTTTCCAGAGCACGAAATTCCCAATTGTTCAAATCAATTACTATTTAGAAAATGTTATCATTCTGAATAAAAAGATGGGAAAATGATAGATGGTTCCTGAATTTTGGCTCAATGTGCAATGTTGTCCGTGAATTTACAATTAATGCAATGTAGCGCATGAACTATAGCTTAATGTGTAGTGTAGTCTCTAATTTTATAATTTATTCAATGTGGTCTTTAGATTTTTGTTCGCGTTCAATTTAGTCCACAAACTTTAAGAAAATGTTGAACTAGTTGAAGGACAACTATGAATATATTCATATAAAATAGGGATTGAGTTGAATATGTTCCAAAAGTTCAGGGATCGTATTGAACATATTGAAAGTTCACGGATCACATTGCACATTAGGCTAAGGTTCAGGGATTAAATTAAACAAATCAAAAGTCCATGGACCACATTGCACATAGGGTCAAAATCCAGGGATCATTCGTCTTGAAAGAATTCGACGTAAGTAGTGACATTGGTCTCTTTCTTAAGCATGGTACTACAAGGGGAAGGTCACATGGATATGGTGGCAACTTGGGCGGGTGTCACCTTGATGATGAGACATAATGTTTGGTTAAAATGGAACGTCACAGCATAGACAACGAGAGGCTAAAAGATGTGAAGGAAGAGGCCTTCGCTTTAAAAAGAAGAGATTACAGAATATACACAAAAGAGGAGTTAGTGATGTAATGAGCGTGCTCCAATGGTTTCCCTTCGAGGCCAAGGCAAAACACACACTTTACACACACGCACACACAGAGTATTGTTGGGAAAGAGTTACGAATGGAGTCGTTTATTATTTGACTCCTTGCCAAACTCCCAACCACACAAAATCCCAAAAGAATGAAGCCCCACCGCCAAAAGGAAAAAAGTGTTTTGATGTATTGATTTCATGGTGGACACAGTGCAATCGATCAATCATATTACTCGCGTGATATCCATTCTCATCGGGTTTTCGTTTCAATTTCAGATCCCACACTCATGTTGTCTAGCGTCTCGACATGTCATTGTCCCATGGCATCACACTACCGAGAGCCAAGTTCACGGATCTACATGGAATAAATAATCAACAAGGCTAAACTTAGTAGAACTGGATGGAATCAATGATTGTCAAGGAACCCTCTTCAGTGGTTGTTAGTATCTAGAGATCGATAGATATGTCCATGTCACAAGTGATCGTCGACATCATTCTCGGCCCTTTTGGGAATGAAACCAAAACATGGTACATCAGTGATTTGCAGATTGGTTTGATATTCCCAAAATGTAATTAACCATCTTCAATCTCACTAAGCAAGCCATTCATAATCTTTCTTGCTTTCCACATTGTTCCATGACCCGCTTTTCACCCCCACCACACAAAGAATATGAACCTCCAGAAAGATGATGGACAGCCCTTTGGATCGCACACACGTATATGTTTGCTTTTCTTTACTTGCACATCCTGGTATATTCCAAAGATGGTGACATTAGATTCAAACCTACCCAACATCGTTATCGTATTCTCGAATCCTCAACTTTTCGAAAGGAGTATCTTATGTTGTCATCTCATTCGTTGAAATACGATAATTGTAATTTTCTTGGAAATAATTTCTTCGTATTGGGAAGAATCCTGGCCATTCACGTGGCACTTTCCACTTTACTACCAGCAACATTTTAGGTCCAACTTCTGCAAGTAAATTCAATTATTGCAGCGTTTGCAACGGTTAAATTTAATGTCTGTTTCAGGTGGTAAAGGCAGAAAAGAGATGCACAAGGGACTCCTTCAGCATTTTAACCTAACCCTGGGAACTTCCGAATCTGAAGTTGGTCGGTCTATCACGACCTCAACATGTGAATGCCCCTTCCATGTCCAAAATAGAAAAAGAAAACTTCATTTTCCTGTTGATCAAGAAAAGAAAAATATCATTTTCCTCGTTTAATTTTTTATAAATAATTCGTGCATGGTTTTCCTCTTACTGAGTATGGAGTCAAGAACTGAGTATTTTGCATGTGCACTTCTTACAACATTTTTACTTGCCGTGACAAGACGTAGTTGTATAACCTAGCCTAGGTTGATAAGATTTTGAATACATTTGGTTCAACTTTTTCATGCCCAAAGCCCATTAAGAAAATGCCGGAGTGTTTGACAATCCTTTTCAACGGACATTTGGCCAAATGTTAGCCTTAAAAAAGCTGAAAGCTCAATGTTAGTACCTAGACAAACGTCGCCGAGGGTCATGCGACCAATAGTTGATAAGATTATGTCCTCGTCCTTTAGAAACACTTCAATATTCTTATCCTTTAGGGCTTCAATCTTTTTATATTATCGGGGGAACCCCATTAGGGTTTCATGCACAATGTTGGCCCAATACACAGGAGCAGTATATACCACACAAGATAAGGTTGGTACAAAACAACAACCATACCAATTCAATTTCACACCACTCGCTCCTAATGATTCAAAATGCACATTTCCCTCCTTCATAAGCTTTAAAAAGACCTCATGCAAACTCCACATTGCCACATTCTCCAAAAGAACCGGCCATAAGCTTCCCCTCTATAAAAGACTCATAAACAAGCCAACACACTTGGCCCTCGTTGTGTAAGCTCTCCCTCTTTGCAACTTTCTTTTTCTTTGCTTCAAAAACCAAAACTTTCGGCATTGTCACGCAGAAACCGACATGACGGCGAAGGAATGCGGCCACCATGAGGAGGAGGAGAGCCGCCTCCACCGCCGACTCTTCTCCCTGTTCATCGGCCTCGCCGTCCTCGTCCTCTTCATTGTCTTCCTCGTCTTCCTCATCCTCCGCCCCGCCAAGCCCGCCTTCGTCCTCCGTGACGCCACCATCTACCAGTTCAACGCCTCCACCGCGCGAGCCTCCTGACCACCAACATGCAGGTCACGCTGGTGTCCCGGAACCCCAACGAGAGGATCGGCATCTACTACCAGAAGCTTGACACGTACGCGTCGTACGGGGGCAGCAGATAACGCTGCCGACGCTGCTGCCGGAGAGCTACCAGGGGCACAAGGAGGTGATCGACTGGTCGCCCTTCTTGTACGGGAGCGCCGTGCCGGTGTCCCATTCCTCACAGCAGCTTTGGAGCAGACCAGAACACGGGGAGCGTGCTGTTGGACATAAAAGTGGACGGACGTGTGAAGTGGAAGGTTGGGACGTGGGTGTCCGGCAAGTATCACCTTCATGTCAACTGTCCAGCTTTGCTGGTGTTCAAAGAACCGAGTGGCGGCATCGCTGTTGGACCCTCCATGAAGATTCAGATCACTCAACACTGTACTGTTGATGTGTAGAGAGAGAAACTGTGGAAGTGTTGGATCTCACATCTCTCTCTCTCTGTGTCAATGTGATTTGTTTCCTTCTTCCTCTCTCTTCTTCTCCCTGGTAAATTGAAAATGCATCAACTGAGGTAAATTTCAGTTTCTTTTCTTCTTGGCTTCTTTTTCTCCCTCCTTTTTCTGGCTTCGTCTAGCTCTCCTATTCTTAGGCAATATATCTACTGTGTGCTCTGAAGATGGAGACTGTGAAGTGTGAACGTTGTTGTTAAAACGGAAAATACGGGTACGAGCGAGACTATTTGAGCTCGGCTCGCAGGTTGTCTGAACTCGACTCGATTTGTTTTCAAATAGTCGGGAATTGAAAAAATTCGGCACAAATAGCCGGTAAGCCTATTCGAGCGATTGCATTTTTGTCATATACTTCAATCATACCGATGAAAGAGTAAATAATGTACTTTTTTTTTTTATCATCGTAGCCGTACGATTAAGATTCAAACTTAGTTTGAGGGCTTAAAACATGTCGACCATTCAAGTGGGAGCCACGTCGAATCCATGCTCAAGATTATTAAAAACTTAACGGAGTCGAACCGTCAATCGAGCTCGAATCAAGTATTCGAGCCTTACAGATTCCAGTCGAATCGAGCCGAACCCGAAAATTAAATCGTGGCGTGTTATCTGGATTACAGTCCTAATTAGAATTGCCGTCCAAAAGCAATCGCTGAGGAAGGGCCGATCGAGACGCCTCATGATGAACTCGGTTTGGTCAAGCGAGACAGGTTTAGTATTTTTCTTGGGTGCTGCATATCTTTGTCACCCGAATCAAGGAGTGATTTTATAAGATTTCTCGAGCAGCATGGATCACGGATCGTGTTTAATGGAGGTTGCATCGTATTCACGCCACCCCATTTGAAATTTATATGAGTCCATCCTAAAATTTGATTAGCAGGACTAAATTATTCTTAACACTGATTCTAACATCAACCTTCCTCAGTATCTTTTTCCCAGCCTCAACATATTAATCCTTCTCATTAATGCGAGCCCAGTATTTATTAATCCTCCTAATTATCTAAAGGGTAGTCAGGAGTTTGGTCTAATCATTGGCTAGATCTTACTTCGGTTGGGGAGCTCCTGTAATAACCACGGATTCGCGGCAAAACACCGTCGAGCGTACAAGAGTAGAATCACTCCTCAACCATCATGAATTTACTCATGTGATCAACTTCCATCGGTTCTGAACTAATTAAAGTTAATTTACCGAGAAGACACCCACCTCATCTTTCAACTTTTCATCACATGTTTCGGAAAGAGGCAAGTCACCACGTCTCTTTGCTTTCAAGCTTTACAGATCAAAGAGAAATGAGCTTCAACAAACCTTCGGTACCCAACAAGGTGGAATTGAATTTACGACCACCTAAACCGGGTGGGTCGTCACATTCAACTCATCTGCCACAGCAATTCCACGCAATTGCCATGGAGCTGTCAAGAACTGCTTACATAATGGTCCTTCGAGTTTGTAACTGCTTCGGTTCGATCCTTCGCAGCTCACATGCAATGATGTGGCAACCGTGGCGAAAGTTTATCGGAAGGTTGGGTCGTAGAAATAGTTTTTACCACGCTCGACTTCATTAGGTAGCTAAAGAAGACAAAGCACACCTTCTGGACCACATGGTTTTTGAGTGATAGCAAAAACGCAAAGTAAAATTCAAGATAGATGTCAAGCACGAATCTGTAATGGTATATGCACAAGGATGGAGAAGCCATAGTGTTAACTTTAAAGTCTAAACACAGCTTTACCTTGCCACCACTCGCAAGTCGCAGTTCACACACACGTTCAGTCAGCTATTTCAAGCACAACACCATGCAATCCAAGCTCACTCGTAGAGAATAGCACAGGATGCTTGCACTTGGAATGCCCATCATCACTTTGAAGATCCAAACACAGCAGATTTGATGGAGTACTAACTAAAAAGTTTCAAGTAAAGTGGAGAATAAATACATACAGCCGTAGAAAAAAACCGACACATCTACAGGTAAATCTGCTTGAGATGTTTATTGACAAACTGGAAAGAAGGGGTGACAAATCCAACCACATCACACGTGGTAGATGACAGCAATATTATGTCCTTCGACAATCATGTTCTGCTGCCATTGCCGCTCAAAAATTTATTCATGAGTAAACCAGAAAAACTTCAAAATCTCTTTCCGTGGAATGGAAGAAATGGTAACTTGTGCTAGTTCAAAGTTTTGAGTGGGCTTAACTTGATATTATTTCAAAGGCTTGACCTAAAAATTACACGGGCATTTTGAATCACAGAACCCAAAAACTTTTCTTTTGAAGAATTAAGCAGTTACCACCAATATTCCAGGGATTGTAAAACATATTATACGGACTACAGAGGGTTTGCCATACTCTCTGATTGAAACACGTTTCTACACAGGACAGACTTACTGAAGGCCTCAGCAGGTGCCAGGGAGACAATTAAGTTTTGCCTCCTAACCGTTTCCATTCCCAAAGCAATGGTTTGAGTGAAATTGAACATCAGATAATGAACCGTTATGGAGGAACATGCATGATCAGCTGTATACTAACTGGAAGTCACATAAGAAACATACACAAAACCCCAAGCGCTGCTACTGAGCGACCTGATGATTCCTGAGCCATCATTGTTCTTAGCCTTCTTCCGTGCCAAAAAGCGTCTTTAGCCGCAGCAAGAGCATCCTGACTTTTTTTATGATGGTCAGGCGGCGGTTGATCAGAGGAGGATGGTACAGGTTTTCTCGTGCAGAAGCATCATTAGTAACCCGTTTCTCATGGATAGCTTCAACACTCTTCTTAGAGTCGGAATTCCACAGAACAGACGTTTTGAAGTCTTTTCTGCGTGTTACTACATGAATAAATTTTTTCATCCAGCGTCATATGGCAAACGAAGAAATCATTATATTGTTCTGGTAATTATGCGGAACTATATAATGAATTGCTCGTCATTCTACCTAGTCCAGTAGTTCTGAGTCGATTGGTTCGGATTTATATCTGTGTTCGCACCACACTTGATCTTTCGCAGTTGATTGATTGTTACGCGAATAAACGTCTACAACAGCATGGAATTTACTGCCACGTATGGATGTCGTCTGAGTTTTTTTCCGGCTGTATGTCTTTATTTCTCTACGTTATAGTTGCACACTTTTGCGTTGTCCGTCTCGAGCCACCATCTGCACTCTGTGGCTTGGATACCTTCAAATTTGAAGTGATGGATTGGGACATCTCACATCGTTTTTTCAGAGTTCATCATGCATGCTGCAAATTTTCACATCTATTGCCTCCGCGAAGTTCCGAAGCCTTTTGCACGGGGACACTTGCGAAAAAAATGGTCGTTGTTTGAAGCAACACGAAAAATAGCTGATCTCTCGAACGTGATGTGTGTCGAACTGACGACTTCGCGAGTGTTGGCACAGTGTAAAGCTGTGTCGTTTAGACTTTAAAGTTTAACACTATTGGCTCTACATCCTTAGTGCATATAACATTACCGATTTGTGTTGACATCTATTCTTAGCAATTTACTTTTGGGCGCTCGCTGCTGAACGTTACTCAAGAAAGACCAGGTGGTCCAGAAGGTGTCGCCATCTCCGTCTTCTTTAGTACCTAATGAAGTCGAGCGTAGTAAAACTTATTTCTACGCAGCCACAAACCTTCTGATAAAAACTTTCGCCACGGCTGCCCACACTCATGCTAGTGAATCTGCGAAGGATCGAACCGAAAGGCAGTTATCAAACGCGAAGGTACCATTATGTAAAGCAGTTCTGCACAGCAACATGGCAATCCGCGTCAGGAATGCTGGGGCAGATGAGTTGAATGCTGACGACCCCCCCGGTTTAGGTGGTC